>JAWPHD010022098.1:0-26221 GCA_037043455.1 Cyrtodaria siliqua
TGTCGTGATATGACAGAAAGATTGTTAAAGAGACGTTACATGCATTAACTATTTGCCTCGTGTATTTATTTTCTGTGGTTTATGTGTTACAGGAAGGAGAGGCGTTAATCAGTGACTTCCTGCGACAAGTCAAGGAGATGTCCACATCTACACTGTCAGACAAGGAGGTCGAGCAGAGGCTTGAAAAGTTTAAATCGGATCTTCGAGACAAAAATAACTCATATATTACAGATATTCTGGCCAGAAAAAACTGACCATGATTGTAAACTGTGCAGATGGTGAACGATAAACTAACTCTGGCTGGGAAACACGGATAGTTATTAATGGTGCATTAAAAATGACAATGACCAGAAAACAATTGGTGCATTCGGATGTGAGAATTGCCAGTCAAACTGGCAGGTGATGCCTCAATACAATGCAAATGAGTGTATCAAAAGTTTTGAGGCTTATGTCCAACATGAACTCACTACTGGTACATTATTATGGTGTATGCTAGAAAAGAGGCACTAAATTCCATAGAAGTAGAACAGGTTAAGAAATGAACATTAGGTATAAACATGGCAGTTCCATTATTCGTGCAAGTAAGGCAGCAAGGGCTGATCTTAAATCTGGCTATATTGACACACTATAACATTGAGGAATAAGAGCCAAGGGTTGTATCTCGAGTTTTTGCATGTTTTGACTTTTTGAATGCTGAGATGTTTACAGACTAGGTGCAACACTTACAACTGGCTTAGTCTGCTCTTTTAGTACATTGACAAGATGGCAAAATGAGGAGTTGTTACATACCCCCACTTCAAAGAGAGTATATCAGTGCTTGGTCATGCACGTCTGTACGTTCTTCTCGCCCGTACCTTCTTCCTGTTCTTATGCCCCGAAATGTTTTCTGTTTAAAAGAACCATTCCAAGAATTGAGTTCATTTTTAGCTCTACTGATCCGAGATCAGCAGAGCTTATGCTGTGGTGCGGTGTCCGTCGTCCATCCGTCCGTAAACTTTTTTTGTAGCGACCACTCTGAAACTACTGAATGGATTTTCATGAAGCTTTACAGAAATGTTGCCCATGAAGTCTAGTTGATCCTAGCAAAAATGTTGATGTGAAATCCAAGATGGCCACCAAATCTAAAAATAGATTTTTAAAAAACGAGCTTGTAGCGACTACTTCTTGAAAACTCTTAAGTGATATTGATAAATTATCAGCATGACATGATGTTGGTCCTTGTCGAAAATCGTTTTGATTCAATGTTAAACATGGCTGCTAGCGGCCATCTTTGTTTACATAGAGTTATTTAGTAAAAACTTGTAGCGACTACTACTCTACGGATTTCCACGAAACTACACGGGAATATTGCTCTTGATGTCTAAATGATCCTAGCAACATTTCAGGTTGGTCGGAAATTCAAGATGGCCGCCACAGCTAAAAATAGATTTTCAATAAAAAATAGAAAAATCGCGACTACTTCTTGAAAACTATAAGTGATATTGATATGCGTCTTTTCCTAAAATGATCAGTATGACATGATGTTGATCCTTGTCGAAAATATTTTGATTCAACATTAAACGTGGCTGCCAGTGGCCATTTTGTTAAAACTAGTAGCGACTACTCCTCTGAAACTACTTGACGGATTTTCATGGAACTTCACACGAATGTTGCTCGTTTGATGTCTAATTGATCCTAGCAAAACTTGAGGTCGGCCGGAAATTCAAGATGGCCACCACGGCTAAAAATAGATTTTCAAAAAATCAAGTTTGTAGGCGACTACATCTTGAAAATTATAATGTAGCGACTACATCTTGACAGAACTATAAAGTGATATAGATATGGGACTTTTTCTAAAATGATCAGCATGGCATTGATGTTGGTCCTTGTCGAATCGTTTTGATTCGATCGTTAAACATGGCTGTCAGCGGCCATCTTTGTTTACATAGAGTTATCTAGTAAAAAGTGTTGTAGCGACTACTCCTCTGTAACTACTCTACGGATTTTATGACAACTTCACAGGAATGTTGCTCTTGATGTCTCATTGATCCCTAGAAAAATTTCAGGTCAGCCGGAAGTTCAAGATGGCCACCATGGCTAAAAATAGATTTTCGAAAAAAAAAAGTTTGTAGAGCGACTATATCTTGAAAACTAAAAGTGATATTGATATGGGACTTTTTTCTAAAATAATCAGTATAGACAATCACATGATGTAGATCCTTGTCAAAAATTATTTTGATTTGACGTAAATATGGCTGCCAGCGGCCATCTTTTGTTTACATAGAGTTATATAATGAAAACTTGTAGCGACTACTCCTCTGAAACTACTTGACGGATTTTCATGAAATTTCAACAGGAATGCTGATCTAGCTATCAAAAACCAACCTATCAGTAGAGCTACAAGGTCATTGACCTCTTGTTGGTGTGAAGGTACATATATATCTTACAAAAATACAGGTTATGTTAGAATTTGCGATTTACTCTGTCCATTAGTAATGGACCTCTTAAACAAAATAAAATAATAATAATATAAATAATAAAATAAGATTCTATTTTAATATTACATAAGCATCTTGTACGAAGAGAAATTTGTCAACTTAGCTTTTACAGGGCAACCATTTTGTAAGAGAAATCATGACGTCGTTAAATGACATCAAATATGTTACGCAGCTGTAATGCGTTTGCAATAATACAAAGTAATGCGACACCTTGACCAAATTTAACATTACTTCCGTAAATATTAAAGTGTCGTGCGTATCGTTTGATACAATGTGCAAATATGTGAGACTTAATGTTTTACTGCACACAACCTCAGTGATTCTGTCCTCATTTGCATAGTTAACACACTAGTGTATTATGATATGTAAGTAATGGCTTTATTACACTCCTAGAAGAGACATGTTATGTGATAAATACCTGTCCTACACTGTGCAACACATTCAACTCGTGATAGTGATGCATGTATGGAAACAGCACATGTACATGTATACAGGTTAACTTGTTTATGCATGCCTTTCAACACAAATTACTTTAATGTATAAATTTATTTCTGTGTGGTAAGAATATATACATGTATATGTATAAAATTTGACATACTACAGATTACCATGCAAAAGTAGAAATAAAATGTTGAAAGTAACAGTACTGTTCCTAGTTTTTGTGTTGCCTTTTCGAAGAAAAATGCGATACATAGGGATCACTTTGTCGTCCGTCGGTCTGTCACGAAAACCTAACGGCTATAACTTTCATTTCCTCATGTTTCAAAATTTATCACAATTTCAATATATACTCATCATGACAACATCGCCATGACCTTACTAAAATATGAAGGTCAAGGTCACACTGAAGGTCTTATATGTGTTAAATACTCATTTTTTTCTTCATGAAAACTTAACATTGCCTATAACTTTCTCATTTCTTGATATTTCTTAATCAAACTTTCAATATATGTTGTAGAAAAGACAATACATACAGATCACTTTTTTGTCCATCTGTCCGTCCATCCATCAAGTTTTTTCGTGCATTAATTTCAAACTAACCGAAACACATATTAATTTCAGTATCAATCGAAATACAGTGTAGGTAAATATACATATTCATTTTAATATTCATTTTAATCTAACCACAATATATTAATGTCAGTATAAATCGAAATACGGTGTAGCTACAAAAAATATCAAATATTTTTACATTCTTTGCCATTTATTGCGTCACCTTTAGAAGAAAAAGGTGATACATAGGGATCACTTTGTCGTACGTCTGTCAGTCCATAACAAGAACTCGACGTTGGCTATAACTTTGTCATTTCTTGATATTTCTTCATCGGACTCAATATATACTCATCATGACATCGACATGACCATACTAAATATAAAGGTCAAGGTCACATTGAAGGTCATTATATCGGTTAAATACTCATTTTTTTCTTCACGAAAACTTAGGCCAATTATCAAGGTCGTTTTTATCTGGGTCCAAAAAAGCCTTGTTATACTGACAAAACGCTGAAAGGTGACACACGTGTTCCGCAGAACACCTGTTTAGTTTACCATCAGTGTAGTTTACCAACTAACCTTTCAAATAACGGCAAAATTACATTACAAAACTGCTTATCAAAACTATCCAAGTGTCCAGGTCATATATAATATATGTGCCAATTAAAAGTAGTTTAAATATGCATGAAATGAACAATGAATTGGTAACTCTTAATTCGACACTTCGTTTTTGGGATTTGGCCTTGTTGGTTAAAGTCGTTTGTGTTGTGTCAATAGAGTTAGGATTCTCAAAATATTATATAATAAATTTATATATACACCTCGTCATCAGTAGGTTTAGAAATGGTGTACAGATGTTGTAAAATTTGTCTGTTGTTGGCAGGATAGCTACTTTACAGTACTTTGTTAAGGCAACAGTTCACTTCTGTCATGCCCACTTCCACCTATGATTGTGTGTGCATGGGTATTCCAAAGGTTAATGGTTACAGGGCGCGTTGGGGCACAGCAGGGTAGGGACTAGACAGATAATAAAATGTCATTTCTTTCGTCTTTTCGAAGGAAACAAGACTGTTCCTTAAACAAAATGTTCTTAAGCTTAAAATATAGAATGTTCGAATATAGATATTTGTGTTATTTCCATGGAAACAAGATAGAACATTTGCCAAAATATTTGTTTCTTTATAACTGGTCAAGGTATCTTTATAAAGCTTGAAGAATATATGACGCTCTCCTAGTGTCTTAATTGAGCCTATTGTGTATAGCATATTCTTGTCTTAATGTTATATATGTTTCCATGGAAACAAGATTCATTTGTTGTTAACTTTACTTGTCAAAAGCTAGTCGGGCTAATGCAGTGGCAATTCATATGGAGTCTGTGCGTCATCTGTAAAGTTTTACATTGTGTTTACACAATAACTTAATTTGAAGGTTTTATACGAGATCTCGCACGAGTTTCACAATGAGCAAAATTGAGGGATACGTTTCCCCAGGTATTGTGCTGTATTGTTAAAATAAGGGAATGTCAGCTTATTTACACACAATAACTTAAAGAAACTTAACCGGCCAAATATATCAAAACTATCATATAATAGTGTATATGTACCGATTAAAAGTATAGGTTTATTCATGGATTCTTAAAATACCCTTGATTGAATATGCATGAAATTAATTATGAGTAATTCGACACTCCAGTTTTGGAGTTTGGCTTGGCTGGTTAAAGCCGTTTATATCGTGTCGATAGAGTTTGGGTTCTCAAAATGTCATTTATATACCTAGTCGTAAATAGGTTTAGAAATGGTGTACATCTGTTGTAAAATTTGCCTATTGATGGCTGGATAGGAACTTTAAGGAGGTTGGCTGGGAAAGGACGTAGTGCTGAGATTTTTTTAAAATTCATATTTAAAGCTTCTTTGGTATAATTTAGATTCAAAATTATCAAAAAAAGGCCAGGTCACCACACTTTTTTTCCCACTAGACATCATTGAAGAAGGCGCATATTTCTAACTTCAAAATGTCACTAAAAAGAGGAAAAATATAGTCGTTGAACATTTTCACAATTGTTTTCATAACATTACGTTTATTGAAAAACCACAATTTAATTAATTTTCGATTGCATATATAGATATCTTTCAAATCATACAAAAACATTCGGGTTTTTTACTTTAAAAAGCAAACAAATATGGACCGTACCCCACCTACTTTTTACCGAGAAATTAATTCAAGATAAAAAATTATGTTCTAATGAACTTTTTTTAAAACTTGTATATGTCAAGGTCCTATGACATTTCTTTCAAAACAAGTAAAACAATATATAGGTCACCAGGCTTCTAATGATTTTTTATTAAAAATTCTTTAAATTACCCATTTTGGAGTTATTTTGACATTTTCAATGTAAAATACTGTACACACAATATTGACATGGAGATCAAAAATAAAATTAGCTCAGTAACTACTTTTATATATGTATTCCACTGCTGAAAAACAAAAATCTTATTTATTCTATAGCAAAAGGATAAATTCTACTCAGAGCTACCCATACCCCCTATTTTGTTGACAACAAAAAATGATCACAAATGACGGAAAAAATATGGAAAAAAGAAAAAAAAAATTGCTTAAAATTTTAACCATCTTAAATCCTACATTATATCCATATCTGCTAGAATGGAAAAAAATGAAACAATTCTGTTGTCAAATAAAACTGATTTAAAAAATAAAATGTTTAGACTTGAAGATGTCAAAACTTGCCCAGCCAACATCCTTAAGTGAACACAGTTTCTAAATTTAGTTTGAGCATATTTATTTAACATCGACTGCGAAACAAGTTTGAACTTATGTTAATCACTCTCATTCAGCTTGTTTACACAATAATTTCAGTATAATGCTTCTGATTTTCATCAACTTGTATTTTTATCATGTCTCCCCCATTTTTGTGAAGGGAGACATATTGTTTTTGTGCTGTCTGTCTGTTGTCTGTATGTCGCAAACTTTGTCCTGACTAGTTCTCTTGGTACCCCTGGCCGGGGATTTCAGTGAAACTTTGCAGGGATGATCAGCACCTAGTCTAGTGCCATGTTCCGGTTGAATGATTGTTGGTGGAGTTCTGGCCCTTTTAAGATGGTAATACACAACCTTTTTCCGGACTAGTTCTCTAGAACCACCGGCCGGATTTCAACGAAACTGGCAAGGATGTTCAGTACCAAGACTAGTTGCGCATGTCATTGCCGTGATCCGGTTGAATGATTTTTGGTGGATTTATGTCCCTTTCCCCAGTTTGGGAGACCTGTTTTTACTAAAAACAATCTCTATTTTATTTTATTTTTTTAGCCCATAATCCATAGTTGTTTATCCTTGAATTTAAAACTGAAATATTCACTGCACCATTGTCACCACATGTCTTGTAGGATATATAATATAAAAAAATAGGGGGAGCATGCCACTGAACCCCCTAGTCCATAGACATAACATATATTCGGTTATGTATATGTGCTTGTATATCTAAAATGCGAGAAAATTCAGAAATACTATTTCCATCCCTCAGAGCAAATCATACAAGAAATATGCTATAGTTCACCTAGTATATACCATGTGAAGTCGAAACCTATGATTACGGTTCACTGTGTACCACAAAATGTTTATAATTCCGTTATACAAATTCACACATTGTTTAGTATTTCATTTATTTCTTTTAAAATTAACATATAATTTTAAAAGCAAGCCATTTTAATACCAAAATGGCTCCAAGTTTAATTATTTTGTAGATAAATTTAGCCACAAAGCCTGATCTATTCCCAAAGAGCTAAGAGTAGATCAGGCTTTGTGACTAAATTTATTTAAAATAATAAAAAGCTGTTTAATTACCAATTTAAAACGTGAAATAATTCAAAGATATAGATTGAGCATTAACAGTTTCTTATAATAACGTGCAATAATTAATAATTATGACTTACAATACATTGTGTTAGTCCTACAGAAATTCCAAAGTTATAAATAACAGGCGCGGAGAAAATAATCTATTTCAACACATGACGCTCGCTTTGTAATACATGGAGATTTATTTTACCGCCAAGATTAAAATAGCTATCCATGGCACGTAACTTTAGTTAGGAAAAACCTTCTTCTGGTTGTTTTTTTTATATGATCAGTGCTATTTCTTTTGGTTTATGACTCATTATAACCCCCGCAAAGTGGGGGTATACTGGAATCACCTTGTCCGTCTGTCCGTAGACGCATTCTTGTCTGGGCGTTTTCTGAATAACTCCTTCTTAGAACTTGCTAGGAAGTATTGAATTGAATTGGGGTTTTAAGGCGCACCAACACATGAATTTTGAATTGAATTGGGGTTTTAAGGCGCACCAACACATGAAAGGTCATATGGCGCCTAACAGGAATGAACATGCCAGGCTCATCCTCCATGTACATAGAGATAAAATATGGAGAATGGGCCTAGAACCTTCTCACCTTGAACTGCAAAGTTGCTGCAAATTCTATTGTAGACACTCCATTTACGCTGGAGCCACGTTAGTTTTTCTGCAACTGCTCTTGTGATATGAGCGAGATGGCACCTGAAACAATGCAGGGGTCATGAGAAAGACCTTTAATGAGAATGAACAACAAGAGGCCCAAGAGGGCCTGTGGATGCTGTACTGGCTAACATGGCTCTTATAACATCTATGAAGCGAGTGACTGCCATTTACGTTTTTTGAAAGTTTTGGGCAAAAAACAGCTTTTTAACTAAATCAATTGAATTGAATTGGATTTTATAGTCGCTCCAACAGCTAAGGTCATATGGCGACTTTCCAGCTTCCATTGGTGGAGGAAGACCCCAGGTGCCCCTCCGGGCAATTTTCGTGCACGGGCGGGCACCTGGGTAGAACCACCGACGTTCCGCATTAACTAAATCAAGGGCCATAACTAAAGTATCTGGTAAAATTTGGTAAAGATCAGATGAAAAATGAAGGCCCTACCGTACTAATGAGGCAAAATATAGCATTTTTAACTAAATCAAGAGCCGTAACTCCTCTTAAATAATATAAAACAAGAAAGTCATAAAATCTGGTAAGGTTTGGCAAAGATCAGATGCAAAATGAAGGCCCTATCTTATGATGAGGCAATTTATAGCATTTTTAACTAAATCAAGGGCCATAACTCCGCTGTTACTGGTCCGATATGGCTGGTTTTAAAACTTGTTCGAGCTTTCAACGACATTAACAATCTGATAAAGTTTGGTAAGGATCGGATGAAAAATGAAGGCTTAACGAGGCAAAATATAGCAATATAGCAACTAAATCAAGGACCATAACTCGGCTGTTACTGGTCGGATCTGGCTGGTTTTCGAACTTGTCCGAGCTTTCATTGATATTAACAATGTGGTCAAGTTTGGTAAAGATCGGATGAAAAATGAAGGCCCTATCGCCTTAACGAGACAAAAGCTAACGACGGACGGACGGACAACTCGGCATCCCATAAGCCATGCTGGCCTTTGGCCAGTAGAACTAAAAAAGGAAGTATCAGTGTCGAGTGGATATGCGCATATATAAATATATAATACAAAATTCTTGTCCAAGCTCTTTCTCTAAAACTCCTTGTTAGAATTTATTGAAACTTGCTAGGAAGTATCAATATCAAGTGGTCATGCGCATACTTTCCTGACGTTCTGGTTTGATAATTTTCCACTGAGTTATGGCCCTTTGTATTTTTAATGCATTTCATACTTTGTAGTCAAATAGAAAATTCTTGTCCGTGCTATTTCTCTAGAAACCTCATGTTTTAATTTTGTGAAACTTGCTAAGAAGCATCAATATCAAGTGCATATGCGCATATTATCGTGAAGTTCCGGGTCAGTAATTTTCCACTGAGTTATGGCCCTTTGTATTTTTAATAAATTTCATACTTGGTAGTCAAATAGAAAATTCTTGTCTGCGCTATTTTCTAAAACCCAATGTTATAATTTTGTGAAACTTGCTAAGAAGCATCAATATCAAGATTGTCGTGACGTTCTGGTTCGATAATTTTCCACTGAGTTATGGCCCTTTGTATTTCTAATATATATATAATACAAAATTCTTGTGCAGGCTTTTTCTCTAAAACTCCTTGTTAGAATGTATTGAAACTTGCTAGGAAGCATCAATATCAAGCGGAGATGCGCGTGTTGTCGTGACGTTCCGGTTCGATAATTTTCCACTCAGTTATGGCCCTTTGTATTTTTAATGCATTTCATACTTGGTAGTCAAATAGAAAATTCTTGTCCGGGCTTTTTCTTTATAATATATGTCCTTATATCTTATAGGAACAAAATCGTGTATGTTTTATTTTACTCACCCCTCAACAAGTTGCCAGCGGGGGGGTATTTGTCCGCCTCCGGCGACAGTTCTAGTTTATTTTATTTTTATCAATTCAACAATTCTAAAATAAATACCAATCCAGATATACTTCCTTTAAAGCTACATGTACTACACATTTTGGTAAAGCATTAATTCTGATTTACATACCGGTAACAGCTGATTAATTCCCCATTAAATGAAAACAAAAAGCCAACCATTTACCCCACTTTCAATATCAGTTGATTCTTCATTATGCATTTCGGGGGAGCATATAGCCGCCACTTTGTCCATTAGTCCTTCTGTCTGTCGGAATATCTTGTCCTGAGCAGAACTTAAAACAGTACTAATGGGACTGGAATGGAACTTGAAACAATGATAGAGGGCAAGGATAAAAAGTGCAGAGCACAATAACCATAACTCTGTCTTCATTCAAATTAGAGTTATTGTCTTCCCTGTGTAATTGTATACTTGTAATTCTTCTTCGGAGCATAACATGAAAACAACAAATGGGATTGGATTGAAACTTGACATGATAGAGGGCATTGATAGAAACTGCGGAGCACAAGAACCATAACTATATCTTCATTCAAATTAGAGTTATTGCCCTTTGTAATTTTATAATTATAATTCTTTTCCAGAGCATAACTTGAAAACTACTAAAGAGCCCTGTATAAACCTTTACATAATATTAGAGGGCAATAAAAGGAAGAGTAGAGCACAATAACCATAACTCTAACTTTAGGTTGAGTAAATACACATATTATGCCCCTGTGTACACTTATATTCATTTTAATATAACATGTTTATTATACATCTTTACTCTGGAATTTAATGGATTGTCATTCTCCATTATATGGTATGAAACAGTATGTTATTGTCTCGCCTTTTGAAAAAATGCGAGACATAGGTGCCGCTAATGTTGGCAGGCTCGACGGCGTCAGCATATTGTATTATCACTTTTTTGTCCTTGGGAGTAAAATGTTCAAATTTCATATATAACCTCCTGGTCATTGCCCGTCTTAATGCCAATAACTTCCATTCCTGCAACTGACCGTGGGTTTGAGTCGGGGTCACTTAAATACATGTACCGTCACCAAATTTTAACACAAATATTGACGGTACATGTATTTTAGTGACCTTGACTCCGATCCACGGTCAGTTGCAGGGCTGGAAGTTATTGGCATTAAGACGGGCAATGACCAGGAGGTTATATATGAAATTTGAACATTCTACTCCCAAGGACAAAAAAGTTATAATACAATATGTCAGCGTGAACGTTTTGGTTAACATTTTGGTCAAAATTTGGGTTAACATTTGGGTTAAAATTTTGTTTAAAGTTCTTATAACTTTGTTGTCCTTTGGAGTAGAGTGTTCAAATTTCATATATAACTTCACTGGTTATTGTTCTTCTTATTCCAGTAACTATCAGTCTCCAACTGACCCTGTGTCAAGGTCAGTTTCCTCTTAAATGCATCTACCGTCTCCAAAAAAAATGTGTTAAAGTGCCTTAAATTATTATAACTTTGTTGTTCTTTGGAGTAGAGTGTTCAAATTTCAAATATAACCTCACTGGTCATTGTTCTTCTTATTTCAGCGACTTTCAGCCCTCCAACTGACCCATGGTCAAGGTCAGGGTCACTTTAATAAATTTATATTCTCCAAATTTCACATTGTTTTCGCAGCACTGCAGCAATGTACAGTGTTCAAAATCTCATATATAAACTCACTGGACATTGTTCTTGTCCAGCCATAAACTCATTGTTCTTGTCCAGCCATAATCTGTATAGCTTTCTTCTATTTTAAATGCATACACGTTCCAATTTTCATGTGAGTTTTATAAGGTTTGACAGGAACTTAATTGCATTATCTTTTTTATGTAGCTACTGCAACAAGCTGGGTAATTTGATACTCCAGCAAAAGTTTATCAAAAGTGTGTGGCTTTGAAAGGTTAACTTTTTACTTTAATTCCAATCAGTGTAACATATATAAGGTTGTAAATATTCTGAATAAAAATATGTTTAAACAAATAACACATCTTTCTCTTATTGACTCATTTATTAAATTCAAAAAATATATAATTACAAATTCCCTTAAATACTGTCTTGATAGCATTTGCTATGGTGATTAGACTGTCAGATATAATTACCATTCTAACAGACTGCCAGATAATGAACATTGATAAAAGCAACAGTTATTGATACTATTTATGGAAGTTTAAAAATTAATAACAATTGAGTAAAAATGCGTCTTTCATAGCAGTACATTAATATGTATTGACATTCTCCCTGATAAGTGATAATTGAAGCAATTACAGTATACAGCCACCACATCACTGTGGCTTAATTTATTGTCTGCAGCTGGGTAATTTGATACTCCAATACAAGTTTATCTGTATTACAAATTCTCTTAAAGGTACACATGACAATCTGAACATTTTAAAATCACAACGTCACACTAGTTGTTCTGCATAACTTGTATTTGTTCAATCATTTTAATATTAATTACACTAAAATAAATATGAAGTAAATTAATCTACATGATTAACTGTTGATAATAATGCACCAATAATATGTTCAACTTGTGGTAAAATCAGTGAGAAACATTGAAAACTTAATTTATTTATATGCAAGTAGGTTTAAAGTGAATATGATACTGGATATATAAATCGAAACAATAATTGCAATGCTTCATAAACACTTAAAGATTGCCATATGTCCCTTTAAGATAATGAAATGAATGAATGTATACAATTATACAATTTGCCATTACCATTGTAACATACTGCCATGTTTTAAAACAGAATTACATTAATTTTAATATGAGCTGACATTTCTTGATAAAACATGATACATGCAGATTAATTAACATGTCAGTTCCTGAAACAATACAAGTTGACAAATTACTGCAATTTTACATCAAGTCCAATGTGTATTTTCTGCAGATAGCTATCAGGTATTAAAGGGAACTCGAGTACATCAGGCTTTGGGGCCTAATTTAAAACATAATAAAGTATAAAATTATCAATTTAAGCGTGAAATAGTTCATATACAGATGGAACATTAACATTTTCCTATAATACACAGTAACACAAATTATAATTTACAACAATCTTTAATCCATAGAGTACCGTATGCACTTTGCATAATGTTCATTATAGACTGCCTACTTAATAACAGTAATGATGTTGTCACATTCAGTTTCAAATGTTTGACTCCTAATAATAATGCAGGACCTTTATAAATGATGAACCTTTGTGTTGTTTTAATCCAGGAATTGTATTGCATGCCACAGTGGTGTTAACTGAACTATTAATAGATGCATCAACATTCAAAATTTAAGGCATGTTATTTTAATATTCAGTGAACTACCATACACTTGTAGACTGTTTTGGGGCATGATTTGAAATTCATTAAAAATCTGGTCTATAGAATGGTTATGCCTGACCATCCAACAATATTTGCATTTAACTCCATTGATGGAAAAATAAGAATGCTACCCTACTGAATGCTGACAACAGTGCTTGACCTCGTTAACAATTACTAAAAACCCTCGATTTTGTCAAGATGAAAATAGCTTGAAACATGTATGTTGGACACGTCACTTTAGGCGAGACATCATGTTGCGCGCAACTCTTGTTGTCTTCCCCGTGTGGTTGCCGGGGTAGAATACAACCACTGCAAATCCTGCTAGAGGCAGAACCCCAGCACCCAAGACCATTACAGAAAAGACGGACCGTATGTCCAGAAGGTTATAACAGGCGCCTACTGGAGGTATGTTGAGGGTATCTTTACGGATGATGAGACCGACAATGACATCTCCCACAAGAACGAAGGCCCAAAAATAGTATGGTCCTTCATAAAGAGTCTTAAAAAAAGGTGACCGATGGAGTTGCCTTATTCCGCCAAAATGGATCCTTAAAACAAGTAATAAGGACAAGACTAACATCCCTCATCTATTTTCACTGAAGAACCAATTGATACCATTTTCCCCTCACCCCAAGTCCGTATTCCCCTATGAAAGACATTCCAATTGAACGGTATTGTGTCCAAAAGCACAGACATATTAATTTGTTATTAGGTCTGTGCCAAAAGTGATAAACTTCAAAAGATATCCGGTCGTTCCAGAATACTGGCACAGGACTAAAGTTACCCGTGTTTAAAAAGGGAGAGAAAAATGACCCAGGTAACAATAGACCTGTCTCACTGACGTGCATCTGTTACAAGACACTTGAACACATACTTGTTAGTAACATCACTCGCCATAGATCAGTTAACAATATTCTGGCCGACTGTCAACACGGTTTCAGAAGTGAATCTCAACTAGTTCGAAATTAAATCGAAAAACATAAATAGACGGACCTTATATCATGGACTGCTAAAGCATTCGCTAAGGTCGCCCACAGAAGGCTCCTCTATAAGCTGCAATACTATGGGATCCAGGGAACCACGAGGGCCTGGTTAAAGGCTTGGCTCTCTGACCGCACCCAGTGTGTGGTTCTGGACGCAGAGGCATCTGATTGTGACCCCGTTTTGTATGGCGTTACACAGGACTCTATCCATGGTCATATCTTGTTTTTATTGTTTATCAATGACCTTCCAGGGGGTGCGGCTATTTTCCGACGACTGTTTATTGTACAGAAACACAGTCGTCAAAATTGCCTTCTGCAGCAAGACCTGGACCAAACGGCACAGTGGGAGATGGATTGGACGATGAAATTTTATGTATCCAAATGTCAAATCATGCGATATACCAAGCACAAACCTAATAAACATATAATACAGGGCTACGTCTTAATGTTCAAGTACTGGATAATGTCTCCTCCGCAAAGACATTGGCTTTGGACTGGGGGCTTCATATTGATACAATATCCAGTAGGCGAATAAAACCTTTGGTTTTCTTCTTCGTAATCTCAGTTTTGCCCCCAGAGAAACTAAGTCTACTGCTAACAAGACATTATTTCGTCCATATTTAGAATATGTCTCCCAAATATGAAACCCATTTACACAATCCAATTTATACAAGTTAGAAACAGTCTAGAGAACTGCAGCTAAAATCCTCTCGCATTCTCCTTGTAAATAGTTCTATATTGTGGCCCAGTCAATTGTCAAATATCTCCCCTTTTCTTGTTCTTGTTTTGATAGTTGGATAATAACTATTTTAACTGGAAACCATCAATCATGACAGTATGATATCCTCTAGGACCGTGTGCGTTATCTATAGAAAGAAAGAAATCACTTGCTGGATTGAAATCTGGTGTACAGGTTAATGCCGAAAATGTCAATACAAATTAAAGAAAATCCCATTTTAAGTTACAATCTTGCAGAGTTATAGCCCTTGTTTGACTAGAAGTTGAACGATTGAAATGTTTAAAGTTATTCAATTATATTAACCAAACCAAAATCAAGTTTGAAGACACATATGATATATACAATTTTAATGGGAGTTGGTGGCCATTGACTAAAAATTCCCATTTCCGCATACATTTTATAAGACAAAATCAAATGAAACTAAATTTGATGAATCAATTTAAAACAAACCCAGTAACATCAATATATTAAATGTTTAAATATGATCAGTTACATCACTATGACCAACTTTATCTACTAACAAATATTGCCATAGGCACGACGATTATCGCAACCTCCAATAGGTCTATGAAGACATTTTACCTATATATTAAATATCAAATTGACATAAAAATAAAATGAAGTACTTTTGCATCGGTTGTTTCCTTTATATGTCTATTAAGTCTCGGTTTATTACAATAGCACAGATCGATATTGACGTCACACAATAAGACATGTAAATTTCCTGAAAATATCATGCCATTGAACAACAGAAGCACAATCAAATTCAATAGATTCCCGATCTATGACAAAATTATACATATTTGTAGTACATATCTGTACGAATGAAATCTATTTTTAGCAATTTTAAGCAATCTTGATCCATGCTATTACAGTCTAGTTGGTTACATGCGGTATTCATATGTTGGGTTAAATTCATTTTCAACACCATTTGTTGAAGACTTGTCAACAATCCAGACCATGTCACCAATCTCCGCTGGAGAGGTAACCGCCACGTTTAATTCTTCACGTTCATCAAGCGCTACCTCGCCACTGGAACCTGGGTTATCTCCATCATCTTTTTCATCTTTCTCACCAGTTGTTGAAGACTTGTCGACAATCGGGACCATTTCTAGGTCGGCAGTCTTCGCTTGTGCGGCAAGCGCCAGGTGGAACTCTGCATGGTCATCACGAGATACCTCACTATCGGAAGGTTTCATTTCTGTCCGTGGAAACCGTTCTTCATTATCACTCCTTGATAAAGGTACATGCGAGCCACTTGTATGTTGAGAGGATGTATTTGAAGCATTTCTTCCTTGTATTGTATCAAAAGCGACTGCCCCAAGCGGCGTACCAGGCTGGCGATCTGGGAATTTCAATGAGTCGGAATCATCAGTCATCTCGTATTTCTGCAAATGTATTGGTATTGATGAAGAAAAAAAATCAATGAAACAGTGGGTCATGCACGCCATTCAGAGTAAAGTTTACGTTCATTTCAGACAATTGTGCTTATTATAAAAGGAAATAAAGGTTGAAGATCAGGGAACTCGGGGATTATTTGCAGTTTTCACCCCAGGGGAAATAGACCAATGCTATATTTTTTACTAATACTGCTTCACTGTATGATGCTTTGTTATTTCGCATCAGAGTGGCACATTACCCTCTTTCGTATTAGTTGGTATCGAGCATCCTGAGGACCCCATCCTATTCATACAGGTATCCAAACGTAACACTTTGAACGGTGACAATCTTAGTAGGCCTAGTGTATGAAATGATCTTTTTGATTACTGTTAATTCTCAGCCTCAGCCGTTGAAAAATGGCGTGTATTTGAGGCAGAAGCTGAAGCATATATACTGTTACTGTTACCCATGTCCTTATCTCCTTCTGAAACTACGCCCATAGTACTTAAGCTGTTGTTCAATAGTACTTTTAAGTTAAGCTGTTCTTCAGTAATACTTAAGTTAAGTTGTTCTTCAATAGTACTTAAGCTGTTGTTAAATAGTACTTAAGTTAAGTTGTTGTTCAATAGTACTTTAAGTTAAGCTGTTGTTCAAATGGTACTTTAAGTTAAGCTGTTGTTTGATAGTTCTTTAAGTTAAGCTGTTCTTCAATAATACTTAAGTTGTTCTTCAATAGTACTTAAGATGTTGTTCAATAGTCTTTAAGATAAGCTGTTGTTCAATGGTACTTAAGCTGTTCTTCAATAGAACTTTAAGTTAAGCTGTTTTTCAATAGTACTTTAAGTGGTTCTTCAATAGTACTTTAAATTAAGCTGTTGTTCAATGGTACTTTAAGTTAAGCTGTTGTTCAAATGGTACTTTAAGTTAAGCTTTGTTCAAATGGTACTTTAAGTTAAGCTGTTGTTCAAATGGTACTTTAAGTTAAGCTGTTGTTCAATGGTACTTTAAGTTAAGCTGTAGTTCAAATGGTACTTTAAGTTAAGCTGTTGTTCAACAGTATTTTAAGTTAAGCTGTTGTTCAACAGTACTTTAAGTTAAGCTGTTGTTCAACGGTACTTTACGTTAAGCTGTTGTTCAACGGTACTTAAAGTTAAGCAGTTGTTCAGTGGTACTTAAAGTTAAGCTGTTGTTCAATGGTACTTTAAGTTAAGCTGTTGTTCAGTGGTACTTTAAGTTAAGCTGTTTTTCAATAGTACTTTAAGCGGTTCTTCAATAGTACTTTAAGTTAAGCTGTTGTTCAATGGTACTTTAAGTTAAGCTGTTGTTCAACGGTATTTTAAGTTAAGCTGTTGTTCAATAGTACTTTAAGTTAAGCTGTTGTTCAACAGTATTTTAAGTTAAGCTGTTGTTCAATAGTACTTTAAGTTAAGCCGTTGTTCAACGGTACTTTACGTTAAGCTGTTGTTCCATTGTACTTTAAGTAAAGCTGTTGTTCAATGGTACTTTAAGTTAAGCTATTGTTCAATGGTACCATAAGTTAAGCTATTGTTCAATGGTACCATAAGTTAAGCTGTTGTTCAGTGGTACTTTAAGTTAAGCTGTTGTTTTAAGTTAAGCTGTTGTTCAATGGTACTATAAGTTAAGCTGTTGTTCAGTGGTACTTTAAGTTAAGCTGTTCTTCAACGGTATTTTAAGTTAAGCTGTTCTTCAATAGTACTTTCAGTTAAGCTGTTGTTCAATGGTACTTTAAATTAAGATGTTGTTCAGTGGTACTTTAAGTTAAGCTGTTGTTCAAGGGTACTTTAAGTTAAGCTGTTCTTCAACGGTATTTTAAGTTAAGCTGTTGTTCAATAGTACTTTCAGTTAAGCTGTTGTTCAACAGTATTTTAAGTTAAGCTGTTGTTCAATAGTACTTTAAGTTAAGCTGTTGTTCAACGGTACTTTACGTTAAGCTGTTGTTCAATTGTACTTTAAGTAAAGCTGTTGTTCAATGGTACTTTAGTTAAGCTATTGTTCAATGGTACCATACGTTAAGCTGTTGTTTAGTGGTACTTTAAGTTAAGCTGTTGTTTTAAGTTAATCTGTTGTTCAATGGTACTATAAGTTAAGCAGTTGTTCAGTGGTACTTTAAGTTAAGCTGTTCTTCAACTGTATTTTAAGTTAAGCTGTTCTTCAATAGTACTTTCAGTTAAGCTGTTGTTCAATGGTACTTTAAGTTAAGATGTTGTTCAGTGGTACTTTAAGTTAAGCTGTTGTTAAATGGTACTTTAAGTTAAGCTGTTCTTCAACGGTATTTTAAGTTAAGCTGTTCTTCAATAGTACTTTAAGTTAAGCTGTTGTTCAACTGTACTTTAAGTTAAGCTGTTGTTCAATAGTTCTTTAAGTTAAGCTGTTGTTCAACTGTACTTTAAGTTAAGCTGTTGTTCAATAGTTCTTTAAGTTAAGCTGTTGTTCAACTGTACTTTAAGTTAAGCTGTTGTTCAATAGTACTTTAAGTCGTTGTTCAATCCTTCTGAGGTCCATTGGTCCGGGGGCAAGGGGTCACATGGATATCAAGAAAATAGGTAGAACTGATGGATGCTCCCCAAAATGAATCCTCAACTTTTCATATGGCCATGTATCACCCAGCAGCGTTCAATTTGCAGTTCCATTAGTAGTGTTTGACTTATGCTCCGGACAAACATTACTAGTATAAAATTACAGAGGGCAATAACTGTAATTTAAATGAAGACTGGTTGTAAATCTCTGCAGTTTCTATCATTGCCCTTTATCATTTCGTGAAGTTTCATTGCTGTCCCATTAGTAGATTTTGAGTTATGCTCCGACAAGAATTGTAAGTATAACATTCCAAAGGACAATAACTCTATTTTGAATTGATAGATATGGTTTTGTGTTCTGCACTTCCTCTCATTGCCTTTTATCATTGTGTGAAGTTTCATTACAAGCCGAGGAGTGTGTTATGATTACGCTCCGGACAAGAACTGTAAGTATAATATTATCTAGGGCAATAACTCTAATTTGAATGAAGACAGAATTACAGTTCTTGCACTTAGTTCCCTCTAATATCGTGTGAAGTTTAATTGCAGTCCCCTGAAGCAGTTTCGAAGGTATGCTCCGGACAAAAATTATAAGTACAAAATGACCAAGGGCACTAACTCTAATTTGAATGAAGACAGAGTTACGGTTCTGGCACTTTGCACTTTCGCTCATTGCCCTCTATCACCATGTGAAGTTTCATTGTAGTCCCATCAGTAAATGGGACGGACGGACGGACTATATGCCTCTACGAAAATTTCGGGGAACATACAAATGGGACATCATCAAACTGTGTCAGCTGGAGTATTAAAATGAAGGTATTTGAGAGTACGTTAGTTGTTTTTCAGTCCTTCTGAGAAGCCGGGGCCCCAGGGGCTTGTGTCAAAATGTAAACATGGGACCGTCATCAAACAACATAAATCGAATAAACCTTAACCCGCAAAGCACGACTATATATAAGCCCAGATCAGCCTGCGAGTAACTCAATTCAAAGAAAGAACAGTTAGTCATGATATATATACTGAGCAAAAATAGAAACGTCCCCAACTTTACCCATATATTTAGACACAATAAAACTATATTTTATTTAATCTTATATGCCAGTACCTTTGTTAAAGGCCAGCACTGTCGTGAAATCAATTTTCTTTGAATCAAACTTGTGGGCAAACTTATTCCCCTTGATTTGGTTTTAACAGCATTTCCGGGTCTTGTGGTTTAAACTTTGAGTTAATACAATTTTGTTATATTGAAATAAACAGAGAATGACCTCATCACCACAAATACTGATAAAAGACGCTGATCTTTTCACTCATTTTTGCCGCATACAGCTTTCAAGAACGAATATTTTCAGATTACCTCCCTTTATAATAATCGCAATTTCATTAAAACATGTTTTAGCAGTACAGACAAACTTTGATTTTTGATGATTATTAATATTGATCAGAATGATTGAGTGATAAGTATAAAATGATGAAATTGTATCTAGATTGGTGTACAAAGTGTAACAAAGTCAACCCTATGCAAATCACAGCTTAAAAGAGGGACGTTTCTATTTTTGCTGAGTATTTATGTAGCGGGTTAAGGGTTAAGAGATTACTTTCAGCTAAGTTGGTCTTCAACCCTTCCACCATCCCTAGGACCCGGAGAGGGTAAAACGCGGGTATTTGCGATGACGCGCCATCGACTTGTTTTAGTTTAATACTTAACTGAATATGTACCGGTATATTACTTCAGGTATTTTTTGCATGCCCACTTATCATTTTAAATAATAAATTATATAAGAAAGGTTTGACCTACTCCATAAGGTGCTTTTGGGGCACTGACCACCTTTGTTGATCTATGGTGAGGTGACGCATGTGTTCCGGCTGTACGTGGAGAAGATCTTTTTTGAAGGGAGCTAGTGGTATGTGAATTGGTGGAATTATAGTCTGGTCCCCGTTGTCTTTGTGTTATGTCGGAAGTGCCGGGATCAAGCTGGGCTCCATTCTGGGGTTGCAAGGATACCAGCCTCGTTGTGTCGGAATAATTTGGCTGGTTCTCGATTTTCTTCTCGGTTTTCTGAAAAGAAAATGACACTTCTATCGACCAATTAGCCTCAAGATATTTAATGATTGAATCGAACATTTCAGCATTTGGAAGTTAACTAGACAGTATGTGTATACACTTTAAGACGACGGTGTCAGCAGGTCTAGTATACATTAAATGATTTAAAATACAAACTCGTTTTCACTATGAAGTTATGACCTAAAGGTTGGCTTTGCTTAATTTTGCTTTGAGCGAAATCAGATATGTGTAGGATAAACGCTAACTTCACGTTGGGACAGTAAAAGAGGAGGTGTACATGTGCCGCCATTATGGCCGGACCTCCATAGCACGACCTAGTCATACAAAAACAATTGCAAATAAAGTAAGCAACAACTGAACTGAAGTTTCTACTCACTGCAATAATCAATTGATACAACATGATAAGTGCAGTAAATGGGCTTTACGGTGGTTTGTCAAGATGGCGTAGACAAAAGTGTAAATAATGTTCGGGTATTCTATTTCAAACAGAGACATTTTGATCATACATGAAAGCAAATACTTGCATTATATCAATAGTGTTCTCTCCCAAAACATTGAGAAAACCAATCATTTTTGTAATTTTTTACAAATCATAAAATCGGAAAATTTCCAACCGCAAAAAAATGTTAACATTATACATTTATCGGACATTATACCTTAATATTGGAGTAGGTGAAGGCGCAGTAAAGGACATCAGCAAGTATCAATATCCAAACCAGACACATGACGGACAGAGCTGCAATGGTGAGCTGTAAGGTACGCCTTCCAGCCAGACATTGTTCGTCCACATATTCTAGCGGTACTGAAGGATACTCTCTGAAAAATAACATATTTCCGGCATCTTTTCACATGTAGTTAGTTATCCTCTAGTCAATTACACGTTCATATGTTATGATATATGAAATGAACAACAACAACAGCACTATGTGTGCGAGAATAACATATCGGCTTCAATTCAATACAGACTTGGCCTCACAGTTTAAAGACTGTCCCGAGATTTTCCTGTTTATTGAGAATCTCTATAATTCATCCATGTAATTAACTGACCGCAGACCAATAAAATACCCATTTTTGCACAGCAGGGCATCACTTGATAGGCACATTTAAAAAATTAGAAATAAGTTTGTGTAACAAAATGCTATCTGCAAATAGAGATAAGGCAGTGATATATACTTCTAACATTTAATTCTGCATGGACAAAGTTTTAGCTTATTAGTTGGCATGTTAGGTGATTTATTGTCATTTTATTGACCTCGTGCTGGGTATGCCGACCACCAAGCTGATTATCATGTAACTTGAGCTGAGTAGGAACTACTAGAGGGTTTCGGGACAGTCTATAAACTGCTCAGTAGTTACGCATAATATCTGGGAACTTTAATTTAATTTGCCAAGCAAAGGATTCACATATTTCTCTTAATTTGAATAAAAAGACAACACGAGCTTCAGAAGGATACTCATCCTTTTAATAAAGAGTTTTTATTTCGGACGGATGATGGTCGTAGCATTATACTAAAAATCAAACAGTTTGGTAACTGTTGCCAGTCGTAGCCCAGCATTTCGATACCATGATGACTTGGTTTCCATAAAACTGAAATGGTTTTGTATGACGTTTCTTAAATATGTTTGTTTCTATATCTTAAATGCTTTTACATTGCTATGTCATAGGAATTTGACTGAATAGCGAACAGGACAGGTAGGAAAATTGAAATTAGTTTGCTAGTTGGGAATTCAATCAATAATTGTCTTTATAACTTTATATTTTAGGACAAGAGTTTATTAGCACGGGCAATAAACAATGGTTAAACAATGGTCAACATAGCTGAACGGTTTCACTTATCAAATCAAACTGTATTTCAACAGATCAATCCGGGTTTTCATTTGACGTATCTACTGCACATGTGTCAAGTAGCTATTCCACCAACAACAGGCATATATAAGAACAAATGTACACCGTTTTTAAACCTAATGATATTCAGTCACAGTTATTTTAAAATTCGTCAATAAACGTATACTTTTAAGCGGCACATATACATTATTATATGACCTGAACACCTGGATAGAGTTTTGATAACACTTTTTTTACTTAGTGTACTTTTTCCGTTATTTGACGGGATAGCTACTTTATCATACGAAATATTTACACAGTTCCTTAACTCGCATTTCGAAAGCGCTGTTCAGTAAAGTTCCCTATCTGACATAAAATACAATCGTCAACCCATTGGTTGTAGAACGGCATCTCTCATACCAGTCAACTATACGTTATACACAATAATAGTTATACATGTATATACCTTAATCTATATAATACAGTTACCACCTTACATAAACAGTCCCTACCCACTGCCTGATATACATACAGTCCACACTTTGCACAAACAGGTGGTTTGTGGTCGAGTGCATTCTATCACAGCCCGGACTAAATATGGATTATTTCTAGATACTTAGAAAGAAGTTCACACCTGACCCGTCCTTCGGATAAGATTTTAAACCGAGATCTTCTCTCTAAAATTACCAGTGCAGTACAGCGAGGATAAACAACTGTGTACAGCTAGATACCTTACATATATACCGTCAATACATAACATAAACAGTCTCTACCTGTCATATACATGTAGTCAACACCTTAGACAAACAGTCCCTACCTGATATGTATAATAGTAAAGGATTCTAGTTCGAAACCCTTACTTAATATATATACAGTCGCCTAGCCAAGGATCGTAGCGCGAGGCGCTTACCTAGTAGAGAGAGAGAGAGAGAGAGAGAGAGAGAGAGCTAATATAAATATACAGTCGCCTAGCCAAGGATCGTAGCGCGAGGCCCTTACCTAATAGAGAGAGAGAGAGAGAGAGAGAGAGAGAGCTAATATAAATATACAATCGCCTAGCCAAGGATCGTAGCGTGAGGCTCCTACCGGATATATATATACTGTCGCATAGCCAAGGATTTTAGTGCGAGGCCCTTACGTAATATTTATATAATCGCCTAGCCAAGGATCGTAGCGCGATGTCTCTTCCTGATATATATAATGTCGCCTAGCCAAGGATCGTAGGGCGAGAAAGTCACAGTCGCCTAGCAAGGATCGTAGCTCGATGCCTCTACCTAATATATATGCAGTCGCCTCGCCAAGGACCGTAGGACGAGGCTCCTACCTGATATATATACTGTCGCATAGCCAAGGATCGTAGGGTGATGTCCCCAGGCCGACCATAAAAAATGTTTGTTTTCTGTTTCCCTACCTACCCTCGAAAAAGGGCCGTACCCGAAACATTTTATAGCAATTCTTTAAAAGAAAAAAATTGTTGCTATCTTCAGTATATCTTTCTTAAATTTCTGAATGTGTCTGTCCTTGGCCAAACAAATCACCTACCTACCTGCCCATTTATGATATCCTGGGTCGAAAAACAGCAAACAAATATTTGTATAAGGATGGCACTACCTAATCTATACAGTCTCCTAGCCAGAGGATCGTAGTGTGATACCCCTTCCTGATATATATATATATATATATATACGGTCGCCTAACCCAAGGGTCGTAGTGTGAGGCCCCTTCCTGATATATATATATATATATATATACGGTCGCCTAACCCAAGGGTCGTAGTGTGAGGCCCCTTCCTGATATATATATATATATATATATACGGTCGCCTAACCCAAGGGTCGTAGTGTGAGGCCCCTTCCTGATATATATATATATATATATATACGGTCGCCTAACCCAAGGGTCGTAGCACGAGGCCTCTACTTGATATATATACAGTCGCCTAGCTAAGGATCGTAGCACAATGCCCCTTTTTGATAAATATACAGTCGCATAGCCAAGGACCATAGTGCGAGGACGCTACCTGATATACATACAGTCGCCTAGCCAAGAATCTTAGCGCGATGCCCCAATCTGATATATATATATATATATGGGGAGAAATATTTCTCCCCATATATAATTCTGCCTTGTGAACATGAATCTCTTACGAGATCCCAATTTCGAAAGTTGCCGTAGTGAGTTCAAATTCTCTCCCTTTATATATATATATATATATATATATATATATGGGGAGAAATATTTGTGAACTACCAAGGACAGACAACCTTCGGACGAACTACGGCAGGGCGCCTAGCTATGACGAGATAAACAGAAATCAAGCGTATATATTCACTCCTTAAAAAAGGTAGTTGCAACACACGTTGATAAACTGTATCTCTACATCATAACACACTCGTCTGAAGGCACAATTAACATATAGACGCATACATACATACAATTATAGCTCATATGAGTGGGCCACATTTAAGCGTTATATATATATATATATATATACAGTCGCCTAGCCAAGGATAGACAAGGATCGTATTGCAATGCACCTACCTGATATATATACAGTCGCCTAGCCAAGGATCGTATTTCACTGCTCCTTCTAACACCAATAATCGATAGGCGACTAAGGCCATTGTCCCGCCCGTGTATAAAAAAGAGCCGACGAACAGCAAAACTATGGAAAATATGAAGTGAATCACCATCTGAAAAATGAATTGTTCGATAATGGACTGACAGATGTAAATATGGATGGGTAGTATTCAAGCTAACGAGTCAGTTTAACATGCATATGTATTGTATGACAGTATCATTACTGTAATGCATTGTGTTACCCGTTAAACAGATAAATGTAAAATATAAAATACATTCCCGTTATGAAAGTTTTTTTGAAACTCGTAGAGTATTACATTAAACTAAAAAAATGAACGCTATGAAAGAATTATGAACTAACCACGTCATAACGGATTCGAAGATACACCCTTCGCAGACCACTTAAGACCCCTCCGTCACTTAACCAACATAAAAAGTGTTGGCCTTGAATTCACCAACCATTCACTGGACTATTCTTAGACATGAGCCCAAGAACGCACATTTCAGTCACAAATATATAACAAGATGCTATGTATAAATATGACAAATACTAATAAATAGTAACTTCATACGATTGTTTTATCGTTGAAGGTCAGGAGAATGTTTGTGAACGAAATTGGAGCACTTGAGCTCAAGTCTAAAAATAGTCTACACAATTGTTGGAGAAGTCCAGGCCTGGTGTCGATGAGCGAGTAATCCAGTGAGTAAAATAAGACTTACCGCGACCTTTTTATAAAACAACGAAGCTGCTATCCCAGTTATCCCCGGAAAAAGAAACTGAAATAAACGTTTTTTATAACGCAGTTATGACTGATAAATATCGAGAGTAAAAACAACAACAACAACAACAACAACAAAAGAAAACAAATTGAAACGCTGATTAAATGTGCATTTGAAGCTGTATATGCACGCTTTGTTGTGAGGGACGTCCACGGAGAATTGGCAATGTTAAACATATTG
>JAWPHD010022099.1:0-26217 GCA_037043455.1 Cyrtodaria siliqua
ATGTTAATTGCATTTATAGAGTATACTTTCCGGTATGAAAGAGAAATACCATCTAAATGAAGAAGACATTAAAGCGATACTAGAGTAAACCTTATCTAAATGAGAATGCGAGGTTACATTTCAGTAGGGGAAAAATAGTAGGTTATTTCCACTTTAGATATATAACATACACACATTTTCTTGGCAGTTATCTCTTGGGGGGGAGTTCGGCATCTGACAGGTTTAAACAAATAAAATGATGTTATATTGTTTTCTTTATGAATATAGAAACACGCAAGTGTTAACTTATCGGGGTGAAGATACTTTGTTTAAAGATGATTGGCCAACTTTTTTTGTAGTATTATCAATTTAACACATTTAACTCTTAAACATCATATGAACATTTCTTGATAGTACCCCGGAGAGAAACATATATTTAAAACCGCTATTTAGTTGTATGTAAAAAATAAGTATTATTTGCATGACGTAGATCCTATTTTTACCACTGCGTGACTGCACGGATAAATGAGGTAAATCTGAATTGTATAGCTGCACAACTATTGCCAGATAATTGATAAATACATTTACCTGTGGATTAATTTACCTGTTCAAAGTTTTCTACGTCATCAAATAAAATCATATTCACGCTTTTCACAGATATTGCAATGTGTGAATTGTACGTATTGTTGTGTATTGATTTCGTTCATGAACCAAAACATGACCGGAGAACTTAAAATACAATCAGTTGGTTGATTCAAAAGCATAAGTATGTATTATAACTTAAGCGATTTAACAGGCGCTGATTTTCTGATTTCCTGTACCTCAAAATTGAATTTTATTTACAATTATTATTTCACGCACAATACGATGTAAACTGTTTTAGCCAACATCTTATCTAACTATGTATTTTATCACAGTTTAAATGTGGGAAACATGCATCAACATTACGGAATCGTTTATTTCATTATTTTCATCGATTTCTCCACCACACCTGAATGAAAAACAGACTCGAAATCGCTTGATGCTTTGACGTAAACTTTCTTATGAGTATAATCATCTTCAGTGGACCCTATGATGACGCCTACCTAAAGCCCATTGGGACGGTGGCGTTTGATGTTTGTCCATGATCTTTCTTGTCGTGCCCTTAATGGTGTATTCTCTTACTGCTCTGGCTTCTGCCAAGTCATTGAGTACCTTCATTGTGGGCTTTCTAGGCTATTTGTTTTTTTGTATTATATTTACACGAGCATATTTGTGTTTTACTTATATTGCCTATTTGGATGCTGCCTTTGTTGGTTAGAGATTAGATCATGGCGGGGATTTCTTTATTTACACTGTCCTGTTTTAATGGGATGACAGTAGGGTAAGTGTGAGGTTTGGTGCACCCTAGAACCGGTTTAAAAACCCCAGTGGCCTACTTTGCCACTGACCGTTCCAAGGCGGTAGCCCTATTGTCAACCCTTTTGTGTTTGTGATGTCGTTTACTTTTATATTACTTCTTTGCCTTCTTGTTTGACTGTTTCCATGTTTGTTTCTGTGTTTTGTGGTTGACTGTCCTCCTTGAATGCTACTTTCCCTGTCCGATCTTTTTATATTTCTTTCAATTCCGAAAGATTGTTTTGGAGAGTTTTACCAAAGTATGATCGATGTTTTATTCGTGAGCGAATTATATTAATGTTCACGTACACACATGTTTTATATACAACATCATTGAAACTACGTTTTGTGTGAGAGTGATATGGAGAATACGAGTATAGTCATATAAATATTCACACCGTCATACGCATACCATCTTCGGGATGGCTCAAGAATGTTCGTACTATTTATATTTTAAATATTGGGTTTTTGTTTCAACCAGGCTAGAGGGCGAAAACGGTAGCGAGCATTTGACACCACGTACAGGAACAATTCAAACCGAGACTGCAATAAGTTTTGTATTTCGGCGATTTTCAAATTTCTCCTTTCATACTTTTTTTGTCATGGAAATCCTATATTTTAAAATATCATTCGATATTGCTAATGGCATAACGCACGGCTATTATGACATGTTCGATATGCCGTTTTCGAGAAACGATATTTCAAAAGCCGTTTAAGATTTTCTTTTAAAAAATGGTGCTTTGTATCTAAATATAATTAAATGTATCAACATATTGACCATCCAATCATTGAACATATTATAAACTTAGAACATTTAATGTAAAATTAGAAACAGGTAGCAATGTTGCTTCTGCTTTTTTGTTGCTCGTTGTTGTTAATTGTATATTAATATTTAACGTGGTTTTAACATCATTATTTTTGTCAATGGTAAGTGTTTTATAATAAGGCTGGATGTCCGCCTTCAGTCCTGCATGGGTTGTCGTACGCCTAACGGTGTATTCTCTTGTCATTAGAACATTATTTGTCCCTTTTTATGTTTGTTATGTGTTGCATTCATATATTCATCTCTGTGTGATTGTATCGCCGATTAATGCTGCCTTGTTTTGTTAGAGGTATTCATCTCTGTGTAACTGTATCGCCGATTAATGCTGCCTTGTTTGTTAGAGGTTATCCGTGCGGTGATTCCATTGCTTTTAATCTGCCCCCTTTTTATCGATATGTCAAAAGGCTAATAGTGAGTTTTGGTTTCATACATATATATTTAAAATTATTGCATACGCATTTACAAGTTCTGTTTGATTTTTAATGTAACAGGAAACGTCGAATTATTCGCCTATATTGACGTTTAGTAAAGTCATATTGGGTGTGTAATGTATACTCGTTCGTGATTGGTGCAATTTTCTGTTCATGTCAAAGAAGGTATGTCACATGACGTAAGTTTCTGGAGACGAGTAAATAAAATGTTTTTAACATCATAGGATTGTCAAGGTTATTAAAAATGATTTGTTTATCCTTATTAAAATATTCTAAATTTTCTATGACATTCTATAACAGTATAAATACTATAACAGTATAAATACAACCTTTTGAAGATTTTATTTATTCAGTATTCAATATTTAGAGTTCAATATCTTGTTCAGTATTTGGATTGAGAAGTTAAAGTAAAGTTCAAAATAAAGTGAAAATATTGGAAGCTTTAAATAAAAAATATATTGTGAGAGGATAGCTGAGGCAGCCACCATGAATTGCTTGATGTGAGGATTGATTGTTTATTCCCGTGTTAATGTGAGGATTGATTATTTATTACCATGGCGATGTGAGGATTGCTTGTTTATTCCTGTGTTGATGCGATAATTGAGTGTTTATTCCCGCTTGATATGAAGATTGCTTGTTTATTCCGGGTTTATGTGAGGATTGCTTGTTTATTCCCCAGTTGATGGGAGGATTGCTTGTTTATTCCCCAGTTGATGTGAAGATTGCTTATGTATTCCCCATACCCAGTTTATGTGAGGAGTGCTTATTTATTCCCCATCCCCAGTTGATGGGAGGATTGCTTGTTTATTCCCCAGTTGATGTGAAGATTGCTTATGTATTCTCCATACCCAGTTTATGTGAGGAGTGCTTGTTTATTCCCCAGTTGGTGTGAGGATTGCTTATTTATTCCCCTTACCCAGTTTATGTGAGGAGTGCTTGTTTATTCCCCAGTTGATGTGAGGAGTGCTTGTTTATTCCCCATCCCCAGTTGATGTGAGGAGTGCTTGTTTATTCCCCATCCCCAGTTGATGTGAGGAGTGCTTATTTATTCCCCGTTTGATATGAAGATTAATCATAATAATAATATCTTTATTTCAAGAGGATAACATAGTTGGCTGCAAACCAGTCTAACATATGGTCCTCAGACAAAATAGAATATATTTACAGTTTATACAAACATCATATATATTTTTTAAAAAAATACATAATCGAATAAGAAAAACTGTCCTTTACAAATACATGTTCACTTGGTGGAAAGAAAAAAGAAATATAGATGTATAAATACAGATATAAAGTACATTTATATTCATTATTTAATCCATGAATCTTTCTTTTATCAATATGTAAGGAGTTGCTGGAATCCTTCTTTTAAATGAATTCTAGTCTAGGCTCCTAATTCTTTAACTTGGAAATAGTGATGACAAAAAGAAAAATATAGCCAGAGAAGGCCCTGATAGTCTGAATAAAAATTTGGCTCCAAGTTCGGCTCCAGTTTCACCAAGGCGGCTCTGATTATTATCGTTTGGCAAAAGTGCTTAGGTACTCTCCTTTGCATCGGTTATAAATTACTATGTAATATACTATTCTAATGTATTTGAAAGGAAGTGGTAAATAAGTCCGCTGACTAGGGAGCACAAAGTGGTAGCAAAAAGAAAAATATCGTCAGAGGAGGTTCTGAGTTATGATTAATACATACGTAACACATGTGTGCTATAAAAGTGAATCAAGACACATTTACAATTAGAAAATATATTGGACCTTTCCATTTTAAATCATGGCCTGTCCATTTCAAATCAGGGCCTGTCCATTTTCAGAAGCAACAAGCTCTGGGTATGTCTCTTAAAACAATTGTCTGTGAGCACTGATTAAACGACTCTTCTGCGACAAGGACTATCACAACCTGACTTCTATGGTGATGTGATTTATAAACTTCGTAAGATTCTAGGTCATGATCACTTTCATACTATCTTTGTTAAACTTGTTAAACAGTTTATCAAAAGAGGTTATGACCCTATCATTTTGCAACGTACTGCATGCTTGGTGGTGGACCCTTTTACAGTTCGCCACTATGCTTTCCTCTTTAATTGTACGATGAACTGACAGGCTGTGGACCCTATGATGACGCCTACCTAAAGCCCATTGGGACGGTGGCGTTTGATGTTTGTCCATGATCTTTCTTGTCGTGCCCTTAATGGTGTATTCTCTTACTGCTCTGGCTTCTGCAAAGTCATTGAGTACCTTCATTGGGGCTTTCTGGGCTGTCGTTTTTTTGTATTATATTAACACGAGCATATTTGTGTTTTACTTATATTGCCTATTGATGCTGCCTTGTTGGTTAGAGATTAGATCATGGCGGGGATTTCTTTATTTACACTGTCCTGTTTTAATGGGATGACAGTAGGGTAAGTGTGAGGTTTGGTGCACCCTAGAACCGGTTTAAACCCCCAGTGGCCTACTTTGCCACTGACCGTTCCAAGGCGGTAGCCCTATTGTCAACCCTTTTTGTGTTTGTGATGTCGTTTGCATTTATTATTGCTTTTGCCTTCTTGTTTGTCTGTTTGCGTGTTTGTTTCTGTGTTTTGTGGTTGACTGTCCTCCTTGAATGCTACTTTCCCTGTCCGATCTTTTTTTATTTCTTTTCATCATTTTTCTAAAAAGGCGGTATTTGTGATACAATGATTAAGAATGATTCAAACTTTAAGTGATGTGAATACAATATAAAACTAATGTTTAAAACTCGTAAAGTGTATATGTTTTTAACAATATAAATATTAAAATTTTAAGAATTACGTTTTTAAAACTTAAAAAAGTACGTACATATTGTCAAGAAAGTGAATATTGTACACGTGCAAATACTGTGATTGACGTAGGTAATACTTTGTTAATCAAAAAGGAGTATGATAATGGACCTTTGGAAACGGCCGAAAACAACACATACCAAATATTGCAGTCTCGGTTTGATTGAGACTGTTCATGAGCGGTAGTGAAATATGCTAGCTACCGCTCACGCCCTCTAGCCCCGGGTTGAGCAGAACTCAATATTAATACAATCAATAGTACAGAATTTAGACCATCCCGAAGATGGCATGCATATGGCGGTGGACATTGAGTTTATCGCTTCCCCATGTCGTACGGCGTATGGTCCCAGTATCTGACACAAGTAAATGCCCCGAAGAGCGAAATAAACATAATGGAATTTAGTTGGAAGCAGCGGTTATGAAGCCTGCATATCACAAGTAACAGTCAAAAGACTAAATTAAAAAGCAGACAACATATCCTATAAGTGGTTAAACAATACCCAGAGCCTTTAATGGGCCAGAGTAGTGGAACCACTGAATCGAAAATTAAGTAAGAAAACAAAAAGAAATGAAAAAGTACCACCGATAATTAAATATAAGTATCGGGCTTAGCGATCTCCAAAGATCGAAAGAATAACAGTACTGATTGCAAGCGCGGGGAGACGTTTTACTACCGCCACACTGCACAAGCAACGCCACTGTGCTATAAAAAAGAGTATGATAATGGACCTTTGGAAACGGCCGAGCACGACACATACGAAATATTGCAGTCTCGCTTTGATTGAGACTGTTCATGAGCGGTAGATGTTTTCAAACTGCATATATAACAAATCATTTAAACAACATAATAAATACTGCTGTAAGATGATGGTAACAATCAAAAATGATGGTATATTGATTAAATATGCAAGTGATCTTGAGAAATAATTTCTGGTTGAAATATCATACCTAAAACATTTTCAACAGGTCAGCATTGTTTAATAGCAATACACAAACATACACTAGCATGTGTATGTGTGACTTAGCCTAAGACAGCAGCAGGTTTATAATCATACTATCCAAAAACTAGATTTGAACTTTTAACAGACATGTGTCAAGTTTCAAAGCTTACTGACAATTAGTTGTTTTTAATATGACTGTACATTCGAAAGAATGACAAAAAAAAGAAGAGAGGGGATAATTCTGGTAAAAATGAATAACAGAGTTAAGGTCCTTGTCGCATATGGTTGTATTATCATGATTATGATGATGAATATGTATTCCAAGTTTAAAGCTTTTGACCAAATGTTGTTTGTAATATGACTACATACATTCAACATTTCAACTGAAAATAATCAAAGTCAACAAGAGTTGTCAGAAGACAGCAGAGATCGCCTGCTATGGGGCACAGTCGAAAACAGAGGCAAAGATAAATGGAGCAGAAATTGGTGTGTGGGTGTGATAGGGTAAGGTAAGTGTATGTTTACTGCAGCTTCAGTCTGGAAAAAGCTATAAAAATATTTAAAAAATAAAATCAATAAAAATAAGTCAAACTGACAGACAGTATGGTATTGATTAGAAGACCTCCCACATACCAAATATGAAAGCCATACCTCAAATTTGAAGATTTAACCAAACGGTAAATATTTTAAGTATGACCTTGACCTTGCCCCAAGGTCGGTCTGACAGGTGGGAGGGTGTTGATTGGAAAGATCCTCCAATAGATAAGATACATACCAAATATGAAAGTCATACCTCAAAGGCTGAATATTTAACCAAACGGTAAATATGTTTTAAGTATGACCTTGAACTTGTCCCAAGGTCGGTCTGACAGGTGGGGAGAGACGTGTTAGTTGGAAAGATCCTCCTATATGAAAGCCATACTTCAAAGGGTTGACGAATTATATTAGTGGCATTGTGTAATAATAATAACAAACACGTGTGCCAAGTTTCGAAGCTTTCCGACAATACTTTTTTGAGAAATGAGGATAAACACTGTAATCAAATAGTCAAAACGCGTATATATACGAACATATGTACTAACAGAGGACGGACAGGCGGACGTAAAAACATGAGTGATAAAAACATAATAATAATAATAATAATGATAAAAACATAATAATAACAATAATAAAGACTTTTTAACGATAGAACTCCTTTAAAACAAGTCAATCTTCCATGAAACCTTCAGACAAATTATGAGTATAATCACAAACTAGGAGTAACATTTTTACGAAATATGTATGTTGTCAGAAGGACGATTTGAATGAAATTTCAGAATTTATTTAAAATCCTGACTATCTCTGATTTCTCTATGATATCTAATAAGTATTTTCTAGTGGGACATACATTCATATAACCCTTACGGTACATTATCTCCGTTTTAAATTTAATACCTAGCACAGCTTGCGTTTCGTAGCGACGCGAGCGGAAGCGAGCTATTATGGTATCATGCAGGCGAAAAGTAAACATACCAATCCATCCTTTTAAAAAGTCTTGGGTCATTTACGAAAGTTCATGGGCGACTTCAACCTTAAAGTAGCATATTTCGTTACGAAATTAACAAGATAAGCATTCGTAGAAATCATTACGAATGGTGGTTTCAAAGCAGAATGAGGTGAAAAAGACATTAAAAACTGTTCTCGAACCCATCCAAAAAGGACAATGAAATTGCATTTTTACCTATGTCGCCAAAACGGCCATTAACCGGAAGCGTAGCCCAAAGTGTTACCTTGCACATTGTTCATTGGCCAAAATTCGTCAACATGTAATAAAAAAAGTTTTCGTGTCGCCAAAATGTATATGTCTTGCTAATCGATTAGTATAAACAAATGATTTGATAACTACCGTTAAAAAACATCTTTCATTTGTTTATCATTATCGCCATCTCGTTTTCCATAAATGCAATCGGAATTCTTCGCATATCCGTATTAGGATCGTCCACTATTGAAAGCCATTGACGGAAATCGACGAGGTTATTCCGTTTTCATTCGTGCAAACCCGAACAACCTGGCAATTTCCGGAAATGTTAAGGAAATTATAATATTACGTCATCATAGTATGTCATCACATTATGACGTATGGTCTGTTAGTAAATAATTAGTGAGTAAGGTACTTATTACCGATCCATCTTTCTTTCTTTCCTATTGACGTATTGTACACATACTTTTGAATATCACAGTTTCGTTTCGTGGATGAGTTTACCTGCAGTTTTTTTTTTGTGATAACCACAGAATAGGTTAAAAATCTCCCTGTTCAGGGGACCAACGGCTTTACAACCGTACGAAGAATGACATACTTTCACAGTAACTTTAACTTGCACGAACAAGTTTTACATATAAGGGAGTGCGTTTTCAATTCTCGAGACGTGAACCTCTGGGAGGCGAACTCTTTATTCAGAGGCAAGTAATCTAACCACTCTGTCATCGCATCTTTTTTACCGCACAGTAACATTATGGTCCATTATAAAAAAAATATACCTACTAGGATTTAAAACAACACCAAGTCTAGAGTGACTAATCGATGGTTAGGTCCAAAGATGTTACTCACACTGACAGGGATAGGAACAGCATCCTTCCGGAGATCCCAATAATTGACTGGCCTGTGGGGGTAGACAGATAGATAGGAATTTACATATAAAAAGCCTCATCTAAATTGATGGCTGTAAATTATGTATTTCTTAACCGAATTTCGAAACTAAGGTGTTTTTATTTACCACTAAAATTGCCAGTTCCAATTATATATAATGTATTTACATTTTATTAAAATTACTCACTTACATAGTTGAACCCACAGCGGGTGTCAGGCCCGTTTCTGGCGCCGGACGCGGTGAAAAACTTTTGGCTTAAACAAGTGCCCGAAATAATAGCAAATTTGTCGGGTTTAGACTCCACCATAATGTACATATTTTTTTTTCTTATTTTTTTTTTACTTACAGTTTGGCGATTTCCATCTGTCTGCCCGTCTATCCGTCCGTCCGTCCGTCTACGAGTTTTGAAGTTTTCGTTAAAGTTTTTGTTTTTTCCTCATTTCTCAAAAATGAATTGTCGAAAAGCTTTGAAACTTGACACTTGTTCAATATCATTACAAATGTTATATGAAAATAACCCTAACTATGTTATGTTTTTACCTGGGCTATCCCCCCTTTTCACACAGATTTTTCAGTTAAAATGTTAAATTCGCAATCCGGCGTTCGCACTACTATTGGTGCTTCACCTTTTTTTTTTTTGTTACGTTTAACAAAGTTTGAGGTTTCCACTGGACATGAAACGTTCCTATGCCATGGTACCTGTAACCGGTCATCCAGTTGGTCTGATGAAATTTGAAGGTGATAAAACCACGGTTTGGAAACTTACCTGTCTTCTGCTTCAATCAATCTATTTTTTCCCTGTCCTATCATTTCACTATTTTTATTTTTCTACCACCGACAGAAACATTAGGGTCAAATAGGACACTCAGTTTCTTAAAATGTAGATGTAGAAACTAATAAGTATCTGAAGCACAGCTAGTGCTAAACATCAAGGTGAAACAAACGAACGTCTTTTCTACATAGCATTTGGTGAATTTGGTTCATTTTCAGAATATATTGATGAAAAACGTCGGACCCGGTGTCCTCCACCCACAGACATATTCAACTAAATTTGATTTAACTAATATTCTGAAAATGGACCACCATTTATTAAATGTCAAGTAGGAAACAACAAATTCCTATGTTTTAAAATCATTGTACTTTTCTCAAACATACATCGTCATAATGATTAGACAATACGTATGAATCAATTTAACACACGCTGAAGACAAGACGTATATTCGAATGAAAAAAGCTTAAACACCAATATTTTCTGTAAAAGGGAAGGGGAGGAGCCTATTTTCAAATGGTGGCTGTTTTTTGGCACATTGTTGAATTCAGAGATTTTTTTCTACAAAACCATATTTTTAGGTTGTGTTTTTTATTTAAAAAATGCACAACTGTAGGGAAACATATAAACTACACAAATAAGTATTCATTTTTAAGAAGTGTCATGGAATAAATGAGAGATAATACTTTCAAATGTCCAAAATCCATCAAATTTTCAAATTGAAACAACCTTTGACCCAAGTCATGTGATGTAAACAACCTTCTCAACAAGCATAGTGTATATATACTCCTGTGAGTAGGCACACTTTACTGCAGTGGGATATTGGTCAAAATTGTGTAGTGAATGTTGTTCTTACCTTTATAAAAGCAGTAAACTTCCAATGTAACCTTTATTCCTTTTTGTGAATACAACTGATAGTGAATACAAATGTCAGATATTGTTTATTTAGAATGTAATTAGACACTTTTCTAAGAATATATAATTAATTAAGGATCTGTAAATTAGTCATGACAATCGATTGCTAGGTGTCGTAAAACATGAACATATAATCTAGTTCCACCTATGTCCCATATATGGCTGACCGGGTGGATTTGGATACAGGTTTCTGACCTCTGTCAGAACACATGAAGGCATAATCTCCCTAAGAGTCCAAACATTATCATCATGATCCCTCTCTCTATTTAGGAGTCTTTACTTTTTTGTTATATATTCTGCGAGATGCCAGGCTCCAGCATTGGACATCATATTCCAAAACTTCCTGTATTTCACTTTCCGGATACTGCTATTTCTAGGGTGTGGGTTTGCACCATTACCAAGCCAAGTTTGACGTTGGGTGGTAATACATGGTGCAATAAAACAGTGTCCACATCTCTGATCGTCATTTTGGTTGGCAGCTTGTCTGTTGTTGTCATTATTGTCCTCATCATCATCACTATTTCCTTCGTATCTACCAATTGCTATAGCTTGTCTTGTATTATCATCACTATCATCATTCTCATCACTATAATCATCATTAGCATCATTTCCTCCACATGGATCTGTGGCACCTACAGCGACTAATTGGCCTTCTTCTGTCAGCAGTCTTTCATTCTCATCAATTTCGTGCATATCAGCTGACCAGTTTGATTTTACTAAAGATTCGTCAAAATTCCAATTGTTATATTCAAAAAAAATGAAATAAAGTATCCAATTGTTCTCTGGTGACATTCAATGTTATTTCTCGTTTTACAGCCATCACTAAAAGTGTACTCACTTTCTGGAGGGAAATGTAAACAGGTCTTGACCTGAGTTTGTTCCATTATTTAAGTGGGGAGAGGGAAGGTGATCATGCCTTACTAATATACATACAAAATATGAACATCGAATTAAATAAAACTCTTTATATATGTTTCTTTAGTTGTATATCCTTACATAAATTATTGGTAAGTTCCAAAGTAATTATCAGTCATGATTTTAGTTTACACATCACTGAAACCACCCACTGTCATTGATAGTGGACTAATTTTGCACTGAAATACTACATCCTTGGAATAGCTGGCCTGTTCTGTATGATGTCCCATGTAGGTAATTAATTTACAATCTCTTGTTTATGAGATGTGTATGGAATGCAAGAATTAAATTAATATAGCCTTGTATCTAGTTCTCCAATTATCTATCACAAATTGTTATCTGACTAATAACTTATAAACATAACAGGTTCCTGGAATGTTACAACCAGGTACTATATAAATTAATGTAAGCAAGATTATTTCAATACTAAGCTTCATCAGATATGTACATGTATTCATTTTATTCTGTTGAATTAATAAATCGTACTGCTGTAATTGTAATAATGATTAGACATTCTTTGGAAATTATTTAATATTATATCTGTAAAAATGGAACCATATAATGCAGGCGATGGCCTTGAACGAATTAAAGACAAGGCTAATCATGTTTTTGCTAGGAGTATACGCATGTGAGTTCTCACAGGCTGATCTGGTCCACACCAACCGCATAAATCATTGTTCATGCTCAGCAGGTTAAGGGTTAACATTTCTATTCATGTTTTATTATATAAAAGTTAAACGTTTTAATTATCAAATAATCTTAATTTTCAAATGATCTGGTCATTGTGATCAATCTGCAATAATGTGAATAAGTTAGTGTTATTATGCTATTTTAATTCTTTACAATATGCCGATAATATAGTCTAATTACAAAATATCAGAGATTATGGTATTCTTTATACCCTATGCTGGTCAGCACCTATGCAGTTTAGAGGCAAGCATTATTAATCACTAATAGTTTGAGTTGAGTGTATTATCAGCTGTTCATGGTAAGCCCTGCCTTTATCTGTAGGCTATGCAGGTTTAAATCACATATATACATTTTTTCGTAATGACATAACGTTGAAACCGTAATTACATGTTGTTCGGCGGTTTATGTAAATATATATTACATTCACTGATGTAGTAGCAGCTTTTATGACGGTTGGTGATTAAGCCAATGTCTATCCAGACTGGATCATGACTTGGGAGGTATCATGTCTACTACGGCGTGGTTTTCCAGTGTGGCAGCACTACAAAGAAACCATTGAGTTCGCTGCTTCAAGTAGACGTATCATCATATCACACACACACACACACACACACACACACACACACACACACAGATAAAGTTCAGACTCCATTGTGCCTATAATCTTCGGTCGGGTAGGACGCCTGTCGTAGGCGGACGGGCTATAATCCTTAGTTTTTTGTATGGGAATGGGCCAGATTTCGGCCTCTTATGACAACAACTAATAACAGAAACGCTGATTAAGAACAGTTTGTTTCAGTATATGATTTTAGTATATGATAGAACAAAATATGTGTTTCCAGTAAAGATATCATACATAAACTATGAAAAGGCTAGACAAATACAAATGTGTTTACACGAAAAGCAAGTTAAATAATACATTTTAATATGAAATAGGCACTGCCTAGATAACGGACAAAGTACTTCGATTAATTAATAATTAGTTGTGTGTGTGAGGGAGGGGGAGTTGTGGGTGGGGTAGAATTCGATAATAGCAAGTAACAAAGATTAATAAATATGCTCAATAACAAATAACAAAAACAGACGAAAGAAACAAAACTTGCCCCCTCCCTCCCCTTCATTATCCACCTACTATTATCTATGAGTCTCATACATTAAACAAAGTAAAAACATCCCAAGTATTTTGATGGGTGTTAATACCAAACAACTATAATCTTGATATTTCAAGTTTATGTATACACTTACATGAACTTAAGAGTGGATTCAAGTTAAGCAGACAGGGGCGTCACCAACCCACCCCACCTCACCCCATCCACCACATCCACCCCTCTCCCCACAAAAAGAATTAAAAAATAAATAAATCCGGTATTCTATAAATCCGATAGATTTAACAAAATGCGCCCGAAAATTAAAGTACACTCACAAAAAACAGCGCCAAGAAATGCTCATAAATATCTGCCACTTATATCTATCCCGTATCTTATTGTTCCCGAGCTTAACGTTTTTAAGGCGGTAACGTTATTGTCAACCGTTTTGTTCTTTGTTTCTGTGTGTGTTTGTAGTTGGTTTTCGTCATTGAATGCTGCTTTTCCTGTTCGATTTTTAAATCTATATTTAAAGTCTTTATACTTATAACTGAGAAAAACTTAAGGCAAACAATTAAAAAACTGACCTTCCTAACCATTTTTTCCAACAATGTGTATTATTTTATTAGGCCTTAAAGATATAGTTGTTTACACATTTTGCTTAAAGTCATATCTATAACTATTTTTAAATTTTAAGATTACGCTTTGATCAAATTTAGAAATTAGAGTTAGTTCTCGCCGTAAAACAGAGACGGATATATATGTAAGGCCTTCAACTTTACCAAATGTACGTTTTATCGAAGTGCTTTGCCCGTTGGGTTAGGGTTAGGGTTAGGGTGGTGCCTATTTCAGATTATTTATATAGATTATAGAGTCCTCATCATTGCAAGTGTACTGTAATTTGCGCGAATAAATGTACATCGACACCAGCGATGATCTGGGTTAGCAAACGTTTGGTAGTGTCGTCAGGGAGGAAATCAAAGAAAGACAAACAGGATTTTCAACGGCCGAGTAGTCGCTTTTATTGGCGTATATAGCCACGAACTTTATGTTGTTTAATATACGAAGACTTGCTTCAGATTTGTTTCTTACTTTAAATTCTAACATGGTGTCATTCTGCAATGACCTATATTAATATTCTGAACAAGTTTGGTATACGTTTGGTATAAGAAATGTATAAGGAAGTAGCTACGTATAAACAAAGAGCAAAATCATTCATTTTAAGCAAAAAAGCCTAAACCCTTTTGTGATGAGATCATCACACTTGGTTGTCGAGAGCCTAACTATAACGTCTCCAATTTGTATTTGCTGGTGTAGTTTCTGTTGAAATAGAATGGTTCTCTGAAAAATCAGATCTTCAGTATTGACAATATGTAACTGGACCTTGTTGAATCAGATCTTCAGTGAACAAGGTAAAGCCTCAAGACGAGCGAAGCTAAAAATAATGGTGATGCTGCGTTAAGAATCATATCAGTGTTATTCTACAAGTAAATAATAAAATAAATTCAATATTAGATAGGACCGAAAATGATAACTACATGTATATTTGTGCTTAATACCCTCCCACACATATTGAAAGTAGAAGATATATTCAAATAAAAATATTGATGATATAAACTTTAAAATGTGCATGCATCAATTGAATGCAGTCAATGCATCTAAAATTTCAATTAAACTTTGATACACATTTACACTGGGAACAAGTCTTTGTAGATTGTTCCAGAATTGGAACATTTTGTATGATGTCACATGTCTGACTTTTGAAGGATGGTTTGTTAATGAAAAGGTTAGCGACTATCCTGTCACCCACCTGGCAAAATTAATTTTATTTTAAATAACTGTATAATATTATTTAATATTAATCATAAATAAAAGGTAATCAGCAACTTTAATGTCACCCACCTCCAAATAGTTTATTTAATAGCGATATTGGATCAATAATTGTCTCAGTCATAAAATCAATTTAAGGTAGGTAAAGTAAATGTTAGCAACTGTACCACCTCCAAATATGAAATCCTATTAATTTATTTCAGTATATTTATTGTCAATAATAAATGAATGTTTAGTGACTGTCATGACTGTCACATACCTCCAAATATATAATGCTATTATTTTGTGGTAGAAAATAACTTGCCAATCATGCTGATGCGCTTTTCTGTGAAATGTTTCCAAATTCTAAAATTGTCCAGAAGTATCGCTCTAGACAAACACAAATTACACACATACTAAATGTTGCAACTGCTTCCACGAATGTTAAAGTACACTCGAGTGTTGAAGAATGCGTGAATGGTTTGATGCAAAAGGGCACATCTCAGTGGTATTGCCACAGATGGCAGAAATGATGAAGAGGATATATTAAATTGTATTACGTTTGATAAGACACATTGGGGATGCAGCATCTGCATTTGAAACGCTTGAGAGAGCTATGCAGATTAAGAGATAAGGATAAGGAAATATCATGGGGGAAGTGCACTCACTATATATTCATCATCAGAAAATGCATCTGTAATGAAAGAGCAGCACAACAGTGAAAGTGTTCAAAATCCGTGACCTAGAATTCTATTAATGGTAGTCTAGTCAGAAAGTACTGCAACGAGCCACATCTATTACGAGCAAAGCTCTGAAAGCTCGCCAGGAGAAAAGACATGTCTTAAAAACTGATCACAATTAGTCAATTAAAATAGAGAAAATATAGTCTATGGTCCTAGTCGATGTTATTACCATGGAACAAACCAACACTGTCAGATATGTGACTGGAATTAATCTTAATTGTCTTGACATTGACAATGTGTCACTTGAGCCTTATTGTTATGTTTCCATATCCGTTAAGTATGTTTGAAATACATACTTTTATTTCCAATTGTGTGTTTACACTGTATTAGACAACTAGTCAAAGCATGATTTTCAAGGCCTGAAACACTAGGAAATGAATATCAGGGTTATTAGGTTTAACAAAAATCAGGGTGTGTGTGGTGGGTGGGGCAGGTCATACCTCCGAACACCCATAGCATGTCGGGCCACTGTCGTGGCCTCAAATAACTGGGAATTGTGTGGCCAAATCCTGAGGGATAAACAAGTTAAAAGTCGATGTCGCGAAGGTACGATGGTAAGATGGCGATGGTACGATGGTCGATTGTGTTATCGCCATCGTACCATAGCGCATCGATTTGTTAACTTGTTTATTACAAGTAAAGTTTGCAAGTCGATGCGCGATGGTACGATGAACCATTATGCCATCCTATCATATCATCGCGTTAACAAGTCGATGCGCAATGGTACGATGGCAATAATGCGATGGTCCATCATACCATCGCGCATCGGCTTGTAAACATTTACAAACGTATCATTGCCCTCGTACCATCGGGCTTTAACTTGTAAACGTCGACACATGATGGCATAATGACCCTAACGAAACACCGTAGTATCGTTTTTATCGGGTGATACAACTACGCCTTGAGCCAGGACCCGAAATGTACGATATTGTTACCAACTCAAGGGACAAATTCTACCATCACTTTTTGAAAAGAACAATGTATTTTGATTACATTTTTCCATGATAGCAATCTGGAACAGGTAGCTTATATAAAACAAAAAATCGAGCATTAACAGGTTATCATTGTAGCGCTTTCGTCTAATTGTTTGAAGTTCATTTTTACATGTCATGCTTTTGTGAATAATTATTGAGTGATTTTAAAAGATGCAATCAAGTGTACAATGCATTTAGTTATATAATGAGCAAGTAAGCTCTATTTAGCATTGAATTCTGTTTAAAATCTCTATTTTGCTTCAAATTGTAAGTCAATTTACCCCATCCACTATTGACACATTTTGTATGCATTTAGTTTAATCGATATTGTTTACATTATATGTGTAAACTTATAAGAATTACCAATGTACAACCTTTCTACGATGATTTAAATGATATTATTATATGAAGGGATTTTTAGGATAGATTCATGAAATGATGTACTTTGCAACGTTCGATCGTTCATGGCATTGAATATATTTGTTCAGTGATTCAGTGATACACACGCTGTACTGGAAGTGAAAAAAAGTTTAAAAACACCTTTTACTGAAAAATGCGTTTTTACCTGTTAAAAAGTACCTATAAAATGTTTAATCTTACAATATGCAAACTTTTAAGCCAAATTAAGGTCTTGTTTTATACCCCAGACAACCACGTTTTCGTTACCTGGAGAAGGGATGGGGTATGAAAGTTAATACTCGGATCACGTAATGTATGGTTATTACTCTATTTTATTGTATACGCATTTAAACATGTTAAAAGCTCCGTTTACTTTCAATATTCGCCCATATTGACGTGTCACATTGATGAGTTGTAAAATCATTGTACAGGAACCATCGTTAGGGATTGGTGCAATTCTCAGTTCATGTAACAGGAATTTTGACAAATGATGTAAATATTATAGTATTTGTGTTTCATTGTGGAAAATTCCCACGATGTTACGACAGTACGTTTGTTTCAAATCAATCTTTTTGATGAACATTAAATGGTAAAACTGTAGGCTGCATAATAAATTCGTTTTCTTCCTGAAGAAAGTCAGGGGACCAAACATTCCAGAAGCGGAGTTGTTTTTCATAAATTAAGGTATGTATATAGTTTGCTGGATAAGTTTTACTGGTATGTATATACAATTGTTTCATGTAAAAGGTATTCGTGGTGAATAATATATGAACATTGGTGGATATGTTCTACTGGAATGTGGTTATGTACCACCATTGCATTTCCCATAGGCTTACATTATAGTTTTTAACCTACAACCCCTAATCCTATGTCCGAATGGATGAAAAAAGATTAATGTGTACGATATATACATATCTTGTCGTCAGTAGGTTTAGAAACGATGTATATATGTTGTAACATTTGCCTTCTTTTTTTTTAAAAAAAGAACTATCTTAGAGACACCAAAACTAACCAGCAAAATGGGGACAATGTGATGCTTTAAGCCTCTAATACTTCACTGAAGGTCGGCACCCCCAGAATGGCAGCAAAGAAATTTAGCTGTTTATCCCTTAGTAGAATGGCATCCATTAAAACGCATATTTGAGTCAAAATATCCTCAATGAAAATATAATATCTATGTTTTCTGGGGATTTTTTATGATTTGGGGAATTTAATCCAATCAGAATCTACCTTACAATCTGTCTATACAATTATGCATCTTACAATCTGACTATATGCCCTAATAGACCCTATATTTTTCAACCAATCAGAAGCCCCAAATCAATAGTGGTATCTGAACATGTATATACAATTGCTTCATTCGTGGTGAATAGTAAATGAACCTGGGCGGACATTGTTTCTCTGATGGACCTAGATGGACCTAGATGTAATCCCCATTAATAAATACTGAAAGGGTGATCCCTTGGAAGCAACAAAAACAAACAATAGAGAAAAGTAGCAGACTCGGTTTTATTGAGTCTGTTCATGAGAGGTAATTATTAGATGCAACACCTCTCACGCCTCCTAGCACCGGCTTAAGCGATATTCTACTTTAAAATAACAAAGCCATTAAGCCGTGTTTCCTTCCTAAGACAGGTATATGTGAATGAAGCGTTCTTAAAGGCTGTGATTAGGCTCGGGATGTTTTACTGGTATATTCATCAATTTACATTTTCAAAGAAGCTTATTTGTAACAGGCAAAGGGAATAACATCGTGTTAAAGACATTAACAAAACAGAAGGTGTCATGGTTATGTTTTACTGGAATTATTAGTTTTATGACGACGAGTGTCTTTGTACCACACAGCAAATGGAAAACATGTGAAAGTCATTTGCATATGCGTACATACTAAACTTACTTTATTCGTTATTGGTATATGGTAACCTTTCATAATTTCTGAATTTCTAAGCGTCCATATTTTTAAAAGGCTCATGGGAATGTTAATCTTCATGCCCTATCCATAATAGAAGAAATCCTTACTATCACAACCGGACTTCTATGGTCATGTGATTTACAAACATCGTAAGATCCTTGGTCATAATCATGTTCATACAATCAAACTTGTTAAAAAGTTTATCAAAATATCATTTTGAAACGCACTGCTTGTTTAGTGGTGGACCCATTCACAATTTCGCCACTATGCTTTCCTCTTTGATTGTGCGATGACCGGACAGATTATGGACCCTATGATGACGTCTACCTTATAGGACGGTAGCGTTTGATGTGTGTCTTTAATCTTGTCTTGTCGTACACTTTACGGTTTATTCTCTTGTTGCTCTGACTTCTGCCAAGTCAATGAGTACTTACTTTGTGGCCTTTTGGGCTTTTTTTTATTATATATACGTTATTATTTATTTGTTGTACCTATATTGCCTATTAATGTTGCCTGTTTTTTAGAGATTATAACCTGGCGGGGATATCTTTAATGACACTTCCCGTTTATTGGGATGACAATAGGGTAAGAGTGAGGTTTGGAGCACCCTAGAGCCTGATTAAAAAAACCAGCGGCCCTTTTTGCCACTTACCGTTCCAAGGCGGTAGCCCTATTGCAGACCTTTTGTGTTTGTGATGTCTTATTTTGCCTTGTATTCATATTTAAAGTTGTCCTTTGTTTGTCGGTGTGTTTGTGGTTACTGTCGTCCTTGAATGCTACCTTTCGATTTTATATCTACTTTTACGTAACACGTTGTTGCAATGTTTACAGAAGCTCTTTAAACCCTACCATTAAAAGCACGTTTTGGCTTAATACAAACTAATTTTTATTCCATTTTCAGTTTGTTTTACAGGTTGTATTCCACGTCAAGTTAATCTGCGATCAAAATGACGGTCACCAGCATGCAGATTAAAGTAAGAAACAAACTGACGACAACCTGAAACAGCATCAGTTGTGGCCGCGTCGAGGATCGTCTATACGCTGGCTTCATAACCTCTGCTTCCAAATAAATTCCATTTTGTTTATTTCGCCCATTGTTCTCATGTTTAAGGCAATGCGTTTTATCAGAAACTGGTACCATACGCCGCTGGCCATGGAATGGTGTAAAAATACCACATTGAAGGTTCCATGTTCACCGTCATATGCATACCATCTTCGAAATGGCTCACATGTAATGTACTAAATATTGATTTCTGTTTAACCCGGGGCTAGAGGGCGTGAACGGTAGAAAGCACGTTTCACTACCGTTCATAAACAGTCTCAATCAAACCAAAACTGCAATAATGTTTTGAATTTTTTTGTGTTCGACGATTTCCAAATGTCTCTTTTCATACTTTTTATAACCTACGAGCGCGTTACCTGGCATTTATTTACCAGCTACATGAAAAGAGTAACAACTTTAACATAAAATAAGGATGACAGGACATTGCAATGTATTATTAATAAAGGGTTTATTCAACTGAATGAAATGTAATCGAATTGGTTAATGTAAAATATATGATGATATTTACCGTGTGAGAGATGCTCGTTATAAATTGTATAAATACTGTTGTATTCTTTTTATTTTTTTTATTTTTTGCTCTTTGTTAAAATAATGTAATACATTTTATTTGAATGCATAAATATTTAATATATATCTTCCTTACCTCTTCATTATGATAAATGACGGGAAACCATTTATACAGAATCAAATACAAACATATCTATTTAATTAAATGGCCTATACATTCTCCTTTCATTCTCTTTCTGTAACTTTACGTACTATTGATAAAAAATTATAATTTCAAAATAACATTTTGAACCTTTATTAGCAAAGTATTTTCTCATCAAGTAACAGATTAATTCAATCGAACGAAATGAAATCTACTTGGTTAATGTGAATAAAGATGACTGATAGTTACTAACCGTGATGGAAGCAGATTTTACATTGTAGTAATATGGGGTTGTTGTTGCTATGTTATTGTTGTTGTTTTGTTGTTGTTAATGTTGTTCTCTATTTCTAAAAATATATATAATCCACGTTTCAATTTTTATTTGAAGGCATAACGTTAGGGGAAAGAATAACGGCAAACGGATCAGTTTGGCCTGTTTGCATGTTTATGAACGTAACTTTGGAGACGATATTTTGCTATGAGCATGTTCCTTGCCGTTTAAATACTAGTTACATGAAAAAGGTTACGACATAAAATAACCCTCCAAATAACGGCAAAATTACACTACAAACCTGTTTATCAAAACTCTGTCCACGTGTTCTGGTCATATAATAATATATATGTGCCGATTAAAAGTAATGGTTTATTCACGGGTTCTAAAAATACCCGTGATTCAATATGCGTAAAATGAATTATGAGCTGGTAAAAGTAGATATAAATGCGAACAGAAAATAAGCACTCAATGATCACAGTCAACTACACACAGAAACAAACATCATCTACAAATATGAATAAAAGGCAAGATAATACATCACACATATAAAAGGGTTGACAATAGGGCTACCGCCTTGGAACGGTCAGTAGCAAAGAAGCCGCATGGTGGTTTAAACCAGGCTCTTGGGTGCACCAAACCTCCCTCTTACCCTACTGTCTTCCCAATAAAACGTGACAGCGTTAATAAAAATATCCCAACCATGTTATATTCTCTAACAAACAAGACAACATTAATAGGCAATATAAGTATAACACAAATGATCCTGTATACATAATACCAAAAATAAAAAAAAGCTCAATTTTCGGTTTTGACTAAAGCCGTTTATATTGTGTATGTATATATATACGTCGTTGTCAGTAGGTTTAGAAACGGTGTAAATATGATGTAAAATGTGACTGTTGTTGGTGGGTTAGCAACCTTAAACATAAAATTAGAGTGAAGAAAAAATAAATAAAAACACCATTTATGGTCGTGTCGAGGATTCTCCCTTTTTGCATGATGATATTTTTGCTATGATATTGTTACTTGCCATATAAATACCAGTTTCAGGTAAACGGTTTTGTCTTTAACATAGAATAAAGAGTGAAGGAAAAGTTTGCTTCAATTGAGTGAAATTAAATCTCCTTGGTTTATGCGATATATACTCATTTGCAAAAGAACGTGTACACTGAGTTTTGTTTAGATTTAATTGTATAAAGGTTTTTTACAATTAAATTGACAAATTTCAAAATGAATATGCCATGATTGGTACCAAAGTTGTTATCATTCCATTGCCAATATCATGTTGTCATTTGCGTTTCAATAGGTTGAATCATTAAGGGACTGTCGCTTGATAAAGAGGATAGGGTGTAAAGTAAAATTTTCAAACTTTACACTTTCTTTTGCAACTGAGTATATATGATGATATTTACTAATCCTGTGATAGATATAATTTATATTTTATTACGTGATAGATATAATTTATATTGTATTACTGTTGTTGTTGTTGTCTTTTCATTATTTACTCTGTCTTCAAATAAGTGTAATCCGATTTTGCTTTATTTAAAGGAAAAAATTAAAGGCACATCAACATAATATTATTATAATGGAAATCAACACTTTGAAACCTTTATTACAGAAAAACACACCAATCTATGTCATTTGCTTTTTTTCTGACGATAAATACTAATTTCAAAATAACTTTATCAGCCATTATTATCAAAGTTTTCAAATATAAGTGTTGTATATGTTTTGTTTTATTTAAATTATTTGTACATAATTATTTTATGTACTCATGATTAAGGCATAAATGCAGATATATTATATATTATGTGATGAATTATAGAAATTTCCCAATTTGAGAAAATCTATAACATATCTCTTCTTCTACTGTGCTATCTTGCCTAGTGTGCAAGATAGCACAGTAGCCAGATTTTAGGAACTACTTTCTTAGCAGGTTGAAGAACTGTTAACAACTTCTGAATTTGATGAAATAAGTGGTCCTGAAATACCTATGCAACCAACAAATGCTGGAAATGGAGTGACGTCACGATATTTATGTATTACTCCACGCTGTCGCCAAAGGAGTGACAGAAGAAGGAATACGTGTGTCAAAAGACGATTGGAAAGAAATTCATCACAGAATATATAATATATAGTTTAATTAACATTGATGTCATGATATGGGAAATAATTCCCTCGTGAGAAAGATTCTTGCGATATAGAAACGAGTGCGGTTGAGAAAGATTCTTGCGATATAAAAACGAGTGCGGTTGAGCACGAGTTTCTATACGAGTGCGGTTGAGAAAGATTCTTGCGATAACCATTATTACAGAAAAAAGTGTCTTCTTGAAAAAAAGATATATTCAGTTGAATGCAGTTAAATCCACTGGGGTTAATATTGAAAAAGAGAATGTAATATTTACTAACCGTGTTATAGATAGAGAGTTTTCATATTGTATTTTTGTTTTGTTTCTTTCAGTTATAGATTAAAATATATCAACCATAGTAGTGTCGACTTCCTGTAACTATCTCCGTTTTGCATGGGTTTACAAGTGCATGCGAATCATCGAGTTCCACGAGGTTGTCCAGTTATCACATAAAAGCTTACAGTTATCACTTGAAGACAACCAGAAAATACTTGATTTGTTGCCGAGTCGGGGTTTTCTCCCTTTCGTGTGAATACCAGATGCATGAAAACGGTTATGAGGGTGGATAAAATATGGGTGAAGAATTTTTTTAATTGTATTGATTGTATTAAGTCAGTGGCGTCATATGTACATACATATTGTATGTACTGAACATCATATAACGTTAAGCCAGGGGTGTTATTTGTACATACATATTGTATGTACTAGACATCCTACAACGTTACGCCAGTGGCATTATTTGTACATAATTCCTGTATGTACTAGACATCCTACAACGTTACGCCAGTGGCATATTTGTACATAATTACTGTATGTACTAGACATCCTACAACGTTACGCCAGTGGCATTATGCTACATAATTACTGTATGTACTAGACATCCTACAACGTTACGCCAGTGGCATATTTGTACATAATTACTGTATGTACTAGACATCCTACGAAGTTACGCCAGTGGCGTTATTTGTACATACATATTGTATGCACTAGACATCCTACAGGTTGCAGAAAACTAAATACTTTCCCAGAGACTTCCTGTGGCACCTGTCAGCTAATATCTCAAGAATTATACACCAGGTTTTCTTTAAATACCTTATTTCATATATATTTCCATCACAAAGCCTTTGAAAGTGTGAAAAAGACAACTTTTCCAGCTCAACCTCTCTGCACATGTCTGTGTTTACAAACACTATTGAATCCGCACTGAATATTGACATGCAATTTCAATGGATGTTAAATTTTCAAAAACATAAAAAAAAATCTTTTTATTTAATTTAATGATCCTAGCTGATGGGGATTATTTTACCTATAGTTTATCCTTCCTGAAAATGCATATTGAATATTTCGAAGTTATATCTGCTGACCTCTGTGTACTTTCACTTCTGTACTGAATCGTACACAACAAAAGGCGGGCCTTAAGCCAGGCTATATTTACCTGTACGCAGACTACAACGTTACGTCAGTGGCATTATTTGTACATAATTACTGTATGTACTAGACATCCTACAACATTACGCCATTGGCGTTATCTTACATACATCGTGAATATAACGCTAAGCCATTGGTGTTATTTGTATGTACATATTGTATGCACTAGACATTATATAACGTATAAGATACAAGATATAAGATACAACATTTATTTAAAGTCGGTATGGCATATAAACACAAACATTACCTATGAATAGCTTTTGACCGACATACAGTAACAGGCAAGATAGCAATTTAAATAAAACAACAGCATTTAAAGCACATATACCCTTGTATATTGAAAGTTCGTGGACCTAAGCGGTCACGTGACTGCTGCTAATCAACATGATAATAAGATATTAAAAACATGTTTCTTAACTTTTACAGTGATTCTTTATCTTCTAATTTAATTTTTTTAGACATAATACCTTACTTCAATGACTGTATCTGTGACATGTGATAATAAAAAGGTACATAAACTAATCATAACTTCGTGGATGGTCTCCCTTAGATGTAAACGCATTGCGTCAGGCCCTTAAAATCATTTATGTGCTTGACAGTATTTAATGAAATATTTCTAAAAAATATATTATTTTTTAGTTGAAATTGAAGTACATGTAACAGAAAGACTCATATCAGCCTTATCATTATATACATCTTTTTTGATTACCTAACTTTATGGATAAATAAACGTTGTTGTTTTTTTATAATCTACCTAAATATTTATTCTGTGCTATTCTAATTTCCAAAGAAATGCAATATAGTGGCTAGTTTTAAGTTGAATGTGTTACAGAGAATGAAAAATATCGACAAAAACATGAACCAAAACTTTAATTTTTCATTGTTTTAAGCTTAATAAACTGTTACTGTAAAACTAATAGTGCAAAAGGCATTGGCCTGAATATTTTAACTTGATGACTCCACTCGTGTACTGGGAATGTCGGACAATATAAAGTGTGTGTGCTGATGTAAAAGACTAAATTAATAAGGATTTTCTTGAGGTGAATATTTGATTGTAAATGCATTTAAAAAGGTAATATTCATTTGGACCTTGACATTTTCGACCTGTTTGAAACGCATGTTTTTCTAGATGTACACAAACGATGGCACACCTTTGAATTTGTTTTGGCTGGCTGAAAAATCTCGCGTGAGGCACTGCCGTAAGAGAGGACGATATTTCAAGGCGACCCACAAAGTACGATCTCCAATAACTCAAGATATTCAACGCTATGTTAAATATTTAAAAATGATTTATTGATAAGATAAAATATTTGGCATGTACACTTAGAATATTGACATATTAACAACACGATAGCCAGTGCCTTTTTGTATGTTATATTGCATGTGCAAAAGAGTAAGATGAGTGGACGTTTGGAAACAGCCGAACACGGATACATACCAAAAGGATTGCAGTCTCGGTTTGATTGAGACTGTTCATGACAACG
>JAWPHD010022100.1:0-26211 GCA_037043455.1 Cyrtodaria siliqua
ACGTACAAATTAATGGAGAATTAAAAGATTAAGTGGCAAAATGATATGCAATCTCAAAGCAAGCTTGATATGTACAGAATGTTTGAGAAGGATTTTGCACCAAAAAAGTATGTTTCCATGAACCTAAATAAATCGACAAGATCAGTGATTGCTCAACTCAGAGCAGATTGTTTGCCAATTGAAATTGAGCTTGGGCGTTACCGTTGTATCTCCAGGGAACAATGTCTCTGTAAACAGTGTTTAATAAATGCGGTGGAGAGTGAAAAACATTTGTTTCTACATTGCAAATATGAAGGACTTAGGCACATGCTAAACAATAATGTGATAATTCTTTCCTGATAGAATGTTATGTGACAAAGAAGAAGTGACTCATTTTTACAGAATATGAAATTATTAAATGTACTGGACACTTTATCCAAAATGCTTTAAGAAATAGAAATAAGTCATGAGTATCAATCACCTTATTAGGTGAAATATAAGCACTCGTACACAACACTATATTTTACTTTTTAAAATTACTTCATTGTTTTTGTTTTCACATTATTCAGTTATGTATCTCACTGAGTTTACAGAACTCGGGGTATGACAACATGATCCTCATATTACTATATTAGTATAAATACATGTATGCATGAACCTGTTCTTATTTCAGATACCAATTTATACATTTGCACAAGGAAATTGAGATTATTAGTTTTTTGTCAAAGGATGAGGCCCGTCCCATAAAGAGTGTATAATAATGTAGTAACAAATATCAAATATAACCGTTTTGCATTTTATGTGCACTTGTATATATGTTAAAATAACAATGTATAGATGGATTTTCTTAAAAGACCCGTGTTAACAATTAATAGTTTTTGTATTTTTAGCACAATATACTCTGCCAGTTAGTTCTCTGCCATGTTTTAGTAAATCTCAAATGCAAGAAACTCATCGGGACTTCAAATTCAAAAATCGTTGTCATCTGTCAGTGTTTTTGATCACCTGAGCCGAAGGCTCAGTGTGATGTTTTGGAATCACTCTTCGTCCGTCCGTCGTCGTCTGACGACTTTTTCTCAGAAACCGCTTGTCGGAATTCAACCAAATCTTATATGAATTCATTAAACTGGATTTTATGGAACGACCCAAGTGTAGACAGTGGTTACCAAATCCGTATGTACAACCTCATATGGGCCATAGGTGGAACATATATTAATATATGGTGCAGTAAAATAATCACTTCTAGTTCATGTGTTGTTGTTTGTTTTCTGATATTAATAATAACAACAAGAGAATCGGTAGAACCGATGGATGCATCCTGGAAGTTACACAGAAAAAAGTAATGTTTAGTACGAGTGCTTCCTTATTCAAAATGATTCCGTACGGAACTCTATTATGCTCCGGATAAGATTTTTCAAAAAAAAGGTGATAATTAAAAGTTTCAAGTTTCAAGTTTATTCAGCAAATCGGCAAATTTTTTGCCTTTGGCCATTTACAAAGTTTTACAGAGAAATATGGCAAAGACAACACATATTGTAATAAACATATATAACATAATTACACATTTAACAATACATTACATGTATATTATTCTTGCGAAACAATCATATTCTCAAGGGTATTTTTTCTTATTACAAGAGCTTCTTGGATAAATTTTGAAATTTTTAACAACATTTTTCCATTTTTAGACGACATGATATATGTAAATTTATTGAGTGTAGGCCAAGCTATGCGGCCTAAGTATTTAGTACGGATATCGTTGTATTTAGTACAACACAGCAAGAAATGATATTCTGACTCTATAACATTCTGATTACAAAGTTTACATAATCTATTAGCACGATCAATACCATTATATCGCCCGGTCTCAATTTCAAGAGAATGTGAACTTAATCTTAAACACGTAAAATGTTTTCGTAGGGAATCACTTTTAAGTTTGTCAATATAATCTTCATAGCAAAATGTGTTTTTAAATTTTACATAATAATCAAGTTTAGGCGAATTATGTATACTCATACTCCATTCTTGAACAAACTGGTCTCGCAATCGCCTTTTAAGTAAAGGTAAATAATTAGTATTGATCCTAACATCGTTTGCTAAATTCGAATAACCAAGATTGTCAATAATAGTTCTAATACGATTAGCCCAACAGCTTCCGTTTATGCTATTACATTGTTCAATATATATACTGTATACAGGTGAATTAACATCACTCATTAATTTTAACCAAAATTTTAACGATCTCTCTTTACTTATAACAGTTAATGGAAATCGCCCTAATTCACCATAGACAGCATAATTGGATGTCTGTTGACGTACTCCCATAACATGCTTGCAAAATTTGATATGCAGTTTATCCACTTCTTTATAATTATACACGCCCCACACTTCAGCTCCATATAATATAATTGGTACAACCATTGAATCAAATAAGGACAATTTGGTTTTTACATCTAACGGTATTCTATCGAACACAGATAGCAAATTATGATATGCCCTTAGGGCTTGATCGGATAAAGTTTTAACAGCATTTGACAGGTTACCGGTATGAGTAAATTTAATGCCTAAATACGTAAAACTATCTACGATTTCAACTTTTTCGCCATTTATTAAAAACTCCACATTATGATTTGTTTTCCTTTTTTCGAAAATACATACTTTAGTTTTATTTATATTTATTTTTAAACCCCACTTATGTGAGTATTGGTAAATACTATCTATCTGAGACTGTAGGCTATCTGGGTCCGTTGTAAATAACACAATATCATCGGCAAAAAGGATCAGATACCTTGTCAGCATATTTAGGTCATTATCAGTCAATGTATCAAAATTAATATTAGCGACAATATCATTAATAAACAAAATGAACAAAATTGGCGACAGTGGCTCTCCTTGCTTCAAGCCCAACGTGACGTCAAAGAACTCTGACATATCCATATTCGATGAAAGTTTAACACATGATTTCACATTGTTATATATAGCCTGTATCATATGTACCATTTTGCAGCTAATACCTGATTGAAGTAATTTCACCCACAGAGCATCTCTTATAACAGTATCAAATGCTTTTTCATAATCAATAAATACACACCATAATTTAGAATTAGCCGATAATACCTTTTGTATAACAGAATGCAAAATAAATACTGCGTCAGTGGTAGAGCGCTTGTCACGAAAACCAAATTGTGCGTCATTAAAAACATGTTCGGTTTCACACCACTTATTTATTCGGTTTCTTAACGTTAGAGAAAATATCTTAGCAATAACATTTACTAAAGTTATTCCTCGATAGTTAGAAGGATTACCAATATCACCTTTTTTATGAATAGGGACAATTACACCGTTACACCAAGCCTCGGGATAAATTCCAGAGTCATAGATAATATTAAACATTGTACACAAATACGGACTTATAAAATCGTTCGCTTCGATAAAGAAATCACCTACATTGTTATAATAATCAGCGCTTTTATTTCTATTCAATGAAGAAATTGTTTTGCGTATTTCTTCGATACTGAACTGAGCATCAAGCATTTCAATGCGTACCGTCTCATCAGGGGTCCGGCTATGATCCTCTACGTTTAAGTGATCATGAGGTGTATTAGAAATTGACGTAAAATGGTTAACAAAATCGCTCATACTTATATCGTTTTGATTATTGTTTTTCTTGTTAGTGAACTTTTTAATGTATTTCCAGAATTTTCTTGGTGATTTTTTACTTAAATTCGATAAGTTACATTTCTCTTTCATATCAAAAACACGTTTAGCATTGCGTTTTGTATATGCAAATTTACTCCGACTTGATAGAAATAACCTTTTATTTTCCTCGGAGACATGCTCTGCAAGATCTCGTTTACATTTAAGAAATTCCGATTTAGCTTTACGGCAATTTTCGTCGAACCACGGCGTTTTCTTGTTTTTAGTATGTGGTTTTGGTGAGTATGATTTACCAAAACATTGAAAAGATATATTATACACTATGTCGGAAAGAGAATCGATACTCCTATTTATATCGCATTCACCGGATGTAAGTTTCGCCGATATATTATCGAAAACATGTTTTTTTGAGTTAAGTAGGTTTAAGAAACTCTCCGACTCTGCAGGGTTCCATACTATCTTATCGACATTACGGCGATTATTTTGTCCATTTTCACTTGAGACATAATTTAACGAAAATGTAATTGGACAATGATCCGAAAATTCTGTCAAATCAAACACAAAAACATCAGATAAAGATTTAAAATTGCTAATATTAGTTATTAAATAGTCAACAGCGCTCGAAACAGCCCTGTTTCTATACAAACTATGATAAGTACATTTACCATGACAAAGGCGTCCGTTCACAATATGCACATTGTTTTCTTTACATAATGTCAAGAGCTTATTACCGAAAGAATTCACGTGCAAGTCATTATTAGTACGATTCGATATATCGGTAACGTGTAGATTTTCATTCGGCATATTAACATAACGGTCTAAATGTATGTCATCAATGTAATCCAATACATGACCCGTGCGTGCATTTAAGTCACCTGACAAATATACATCGCCTAGCTCGCTATAGTGTCTTATATCATTACTCAAGTGGTTAAAAAAATCGAATTCGAAAAGACTGGAATTAATATTCTTATATAAATTAGACTCTTCTGGAGGAATATAACATGTACAGAAAAAAGCATCATCATCGGTATGTAAAAAACTTTTTTTAAGTTTAAACCGTATTGTACCATTCAAATTTGTACTAACTAGTTCTAAATTGTTTAAGAATTTATTTTTATAGTATACAACGACGACTACGCTATTCCTCTTAGCTTTGCGGTTAAATTTAGGACGTGGACAATTAAAATAACTATACCCGTCATTAAAAAAGCAGTGAAGCTAGAGTTATGGTTCCTATGAACTGCACTCCGTCTCACTGTCCTAATCATTCACACGAACTTTAATCAACCATACTTTTTTAGTTATGCTCCAAAAGGTGTGACGCACGGACGCACACACGGACGGACGGAAAAAGCGGCGACTATATGCTCCCCCATAATAATCTAGTGTTTTTAGTTACAATATATTTTATATCAAAAACTAAGGTAATAGTAAATGAAAAGAAAAACTGTGATGGGGCCTCAATATAATGTCTCTGTGGTAATCAGTCAGCGAGAAGTAGGCAGTTAAAAAGCATGCTATCCATGATTTTTCAACGACTACATTCAGTTGGGAAATGTGTCTGTAATTAAATACTGCTTTATCCATGTAATGCAATTATAAGATGGTGACTAGTAAGCCAAGTTAGCTGGGTACAATCCAGTTTTGCTCAATGTTGCCTATATGCTTTATATATGTACATTTTATGTTACCTATATGTCATATATATACACTCAAGTGATATGAAAACGCAACACGGGAATTTCCGCTATATATTGTATATACTGCACACTTAATTGCACATAATATTCCAAAGAAATCCCAAGATGTTTTTTAAAAAGAAAGTTGCAGTTAACTAGAGAAAGGACACAACTGTGATGTTGTAGACTTTTTAATCACACTACACTTTGTAACAAGAACTTCATAAATGTTGAAGTAGCTCTTTGAAAAATTGAGCTAGTTCAGTACTGTATTTAACGTAAATAGTTTGCAAAATGTTGCATCCTAAGTTTGCTCACATGATTGAGCCAAACGCGTACTCTGTGAATAATGAAACATTGAAGGAATACTATTTGCTGTATTATTTGTTGTTTTAGTATTTTTTCCAAAAGGAAAGGTCTTACGTAGCCATGTACCATTCGATTAAAAGCAGCATATTGTACATACAATATATAGCGGAAATTCCCGTGTTGCGTTTTCATATCACTTGAGTGTATGTAATATTTTGTAAAATATGTGTCACTGAAATAAATAAATATACCTACAAGTTAGATATAATTTGTAATATTTAGTGGAGGATTTAAATTGTATTCATAATTTGAAATTGCAAAGTTTTATGTGACTCAGTCATGGCACACATTTTTCAAAACACATTATATAACAAACACGTATACATTCTTACATAAATCTGTTTAATATTTGTTTTTAACAAATTCACACACTTTTCTATGCGGAGCGCTGTGGTCTAGTGGTAGAGCGTTGGACCCATGATGCAAAAGTCGTGGGTTCGATTCCCGCCATTGCCATGTGTCCCTGAGCAAGACACTTTATCTGCATTGCTTAGTACTGGTTTTACCCAGGAAGACATCGAGAGTGATTCAAATAACTTTATAAAGCGTTCGTTACAATCGATGTAAAATAAATAAGTTTAAACTAAACACTTTTCTATATTCTGTCTTGTTTGTTGAATTCATAATGTTGTTAAAATGTATGTTTATTAGGCTTTTTATAGTATTTATTTCTCAAATAATTCTTTCGAAACGTACCGAGAGTTTAACATGCTAAAATGGGATGGCATTCATCTACATTATCTTGTCGTATCCATAATGGTTTGTCTCTTGTAGCTCTGACTTCTGAAAAGTTGCTTTGTGGCTTTCTATGCTTTTATTATATTGATATAGGCCTATACATGATGTGATATACTTATATTGTTTATTACTGCTGTCTTATTTGTTAGAGAATATAGCCTGGTGGAGATTTCTTTATTTACACTATCCTGTCTTATTGGGATGACACTAGGGTAAGAGTGAGGTTTGGTGCACCCGAGAACCTGGTTTGCTACTGACCGTTCCAAAGCGGTAGTTTAATTGTGCCTCTGTTTGTGTTTGTGATGTCACATGCCTTGCTCCTTATTGTCCCTCTGTTTGTGTTTGTGATGTCACATGCCTTGCTCCTTATTGTCCCTCTGTTTGTGTTTGTGATGTCACATGCCTTGCTCCTTATTGTGCCTCTGTTTGTGTTTGTGATGTCACATGCCTTGCTCCTTATTGTCCCTCTGTTTGTGTTTGTGATGTCACATGCCTTGCTCCTTATTGTCCCTCTGTTTGTGTTTGTGATGTCACATGCCTTGCTCCTTATTGTGCCTCTGTTTGTGTTTGCGATGTCACATGCCTTGCTCCTTATTGTCCCTCTGTTTGTGTTTGTGATGTCACATGCCTTGCTCCTTATTGTCCCTCTGTTTGTGTTTGTGATGTCACATGCCTTGCTTCTTATTAACCTCAGATTGTTTTACTAGTATTTGGATTGGCACCCACTATTCTTTCAGATCGGCTCCAATCTCTTTAACAGCATTAATATAATGATTGGGACATATTGGGCAAATTAAAAAGATTCAGGGGTTTCCCCGAGATCGTTTCAGCCGAGTGATGTGCGCGTCGAGATATAATCATAACATCTGTCAATAAGATTGGCATGTTTATTCTTTACCCCACCCAGTTTTTGTTTTAAATCTTTAACATTTCAGAGACTTTTTTTTTTATAGGTTTCGTTAATTCCTTAATGGCAATTATTACCCGTGAATACCTCAGTGAGCAATCGACTTAAAAATAGTGGCTTCAAATTAAGTTAGATGTAAGTTAGATGTGTTATTATGCACATCAGGCTACCAGAGCTCTATACAGTCTACTCAAGAAAGGTAGACATTTGTCATTACCAATAGACTTTCAAATAGATTTAACCTGAACTTTAAGAAATTTCATGGAAAGACTGAATAAGAAAACATGTTTCCTGACGTTCCTTTCCACCTCGTTTTAAGTGCTTTTTTTTTTATTACTATTTACTGTTCTTCTTTTTGCATACACTTACTTGGAGTGGGTGGGGGTGGGGTGGGGGGGGGGGGGGGCAGTGGGTAATTGGGTAAACGCACGACAAGCAGGAGATGCAAATAACGCATTCTTAAGAACAAAACATTAAAGCCTTAAACAGTGTCTTACATCAACGATAACCTTATAAAAGTAGGTAGTGGCAGATCACTCCACTTTTTCTGGGTATAACCAGTACTGTAAACCTCCCTCCGTCCGTAAGAATCTTGAGGTTAGTAGTGGGAGTGAGTGGTGAGATTGTCTGTGTGTGCGGGAGGTGGGGGTCTCTGCAACTTAAAAACAAATACACAGCTAAAATGTTCGTAGGGTTCAACCACTATGACGTCAAATTAAGTTGTAATATCGTAATATTCTCACACACAGGCATAGAAAATTAGGTATTATGCGTGGCAAATGTGTGGCAAACAAAACACATACACGCACACACACACACACACGCACACACAAACACACACAAAAAGAAACGTCTACATTATTCTGAAAGTAGGCTATGAAACTCCGTGATACTGCTTATTTATGGACAGTGTCCCTTTAATTAAATCCGCAGAAGACCCGTTTTCCTCAAGGCATCAACTGAAAAGATTAATATAACTGGTGCGCTAACGTAACCTCATTAACGTCATAATGTTAAATAACGTACAGTAGATCTATCATTGTGCGCGATTACAAGATCAATAGTTGAATAGTTTAAAGGGATACACGGCCATCTTGGGGTTCGTATCAAGCATACAATAATTAGAACATCGACTTATTAATCCAGTATAATGTTGACGTAGAGTCTTTCCACCTGCTTGCATATACACTTTTGAGTTTTCGAACAGTTTAGAGTTTTCAAATTGTCTTTGTTATTTTGTCACAAATACAGTACTGTGCAGGTTTAAATATAATAATATGCGATAACAATTTGTTTTCAACTATTCTAATAAGAATAAGAAATGATTGAAAAAGCTGCAAACTATTTAGAAAAAACTACGGGGACGGTGCAGGGGTATAGCTAGAAGGTGCAAGCAAGAGACGCATATAAGCTAGGGATTCCGGAGGCATGTCCCGTGTGATTTTTTCATTCGTAAATACGCTGTGGTTCATTCTGGGAGTATTCCCAACATTTCAATTACCTATTTTAAAACCGAACTGTTGATGATTTAACCTGAACTTTTAGAAATTTCATGGACAAACTGAATAAGAAAACATGTTTCCTTACGTTCCTTTCCACCTCGTTGTAAGTGCTTTTTTTTTTACTATTTACTATTCTTCTTTTTGCATACACTTACTTGGGACGCCGAGAGCTCCCGCCCACCTCTAAAATCGGAAAAGTTTCGAAAATTCATATTGCGACTCCTTTTTTTTTTGTCTCATTCATTTTTTAAAGTCGCGCAAAAAACAAACCCATCCCACACCCACCAAACCTCCACCCGAACCCACACTAAACTCGAATCTCGTACTCGCCCCTGTTAAATACAACACAATTGAAAGCGTTATTAGCCGGCAACCTAAATATAGATATAAAAATCGAACAGGAAAAGTAGCATGGACGACATTCAACCACAAACACACACAGAAACAAAGAACAACTATATATAAACGGTCAGTGGCAAAAAAGGTCGCTGGGGGTTTAAACCAGGTTCTAGGGTGCACCTAACGTCACACTTACCCTACTGTCATCCCAAAAAAATGGGACAGTGTAAATAAAGAAATCCCCACCATGAACTATTTTCTAACCAACACAATTAGGTATACAAATCGAACAGGAAAAGTAGCATTCAAGGACGACATTCAACCACAAACACACACAGAAACAAGGAACAACTTTAAAGATGAATAAAAGGCCAAATAAGACATAACAAACACAAAATGTTTGACAATAGGGCTACCGCCTTGGAACGGTCAGTGGCAAAAAAGACGCTGGGGGTTTAAACCAGGTTCTAGGGTGCAACAAACCTCACACTTACCCTACCGTCATCCCAATAAAACGGGACAGTGTAAATAAAGAAAACCCCGCCATGAACTATTCTCTAACCAACAAGGCAGCACTAATAGGCAATATAAGTAAAGCACAAAGATGCTCGTGTATATATTTTTTACAAAAAAACAATAACCTAGAAAGTCACAAAGAAGGTACTCAATGACTTGACAGAAGCCAGAGCAACAAGAGAACAAACCATTGAGGGCACGACAAGACAAGATTGCAGACAAACATCAAACGTCACCGTCCTTTTGGGATTTAGGTAGACGTCATCATAGGGTCCACAGCCTGTCCGATCATCACACAATTAAAGAGGAAAGCATAGTGGCGAACTGTAAATGGGTCCACCACCAAGCATGCAGTGCGTTGCAAAATGATAGGGTCATAACCTCTTTTGATAAACCTTTTAACAAGTTTAACAAAGATAGTATGAAAGTGATCATGACCAAGGATCTTACAAAGTTTGTAAATCACGTCACCATAGAAGTCAGTTTGTGATAGTCCTTGCCGCAGAAAAGTTCTTAAATTACTTTTATATTTGGAAAGAAGATCAGGGTTACGATAATAAAATTTTGCAAAGGTTTTACGAAGTTTATGGTAACGGTAGCCCTGATGGAGTAGCTTTTTATAGTCATACAAAGATTACGAATATTAAAAGTCTTTCAACTCGAGTACAAGCTCTAGAAAAACGAATAATTTGAGACACATAGACCCCATAAGAAGTTGCTCGGGAAACATCCCCATCTAAATGGGGATAATTAACAATATCAAAATTAAAATCATCTCTCTTGTCATATATTTTGCTGATTATTTCACCATTTTTAATGGAGAGATGTAACCCGAGAAAAGAAGCGTTAGTATCGGAACTATTAGCTTTGTTAAGTTGAAGTTCTTTAGGGTATATATTATTAACCATAGTAGAAAAGAAAGGCTTGTCAATGTTCAATATGTCATCCAGATACCGAGAGGTGTCATTAAAGGCTTCAATAACATCTGCCTGGGTATCTGGCGAAAGACTCACATCAACTCTCTTTCATAGCAATACTAACACAATACTAAAACAAATCTGCGACATAAGTAACGATTTAATCACAGATTACATACATATTAATGAGTTTCGTTTTGAACAGTGATTTTTCCCCGAGGGAGGTGAACATCAGCAACATCCATCTAGTTGTCAACGTGTCTTATTGTTGTGAACACGAATGTTGTTTTAAAATATTTTTCAACCAAGTTTGGCGGGTTTGCTCAACACGGCAAAATACGGCAGAATATCAGCCTCACATTAGCAGTTCCTAGCAGTTGACGAGATATATCCCAAACATATATATTAGTCATGCGAATGATTCAAGTGAATCGAAAAAGCTTAATTTAAAATGCAGCGACAGGCTATACTCGTGTGCAATTCCATCAAATGAAGATGAGGGCTTTCCTTCTCTGCTTCATTCTCAGAGGAAAGTTTTGAAATAAATACTTTCGTTACATATTTCGCATTAAGAGAGAGAGAGAGAGAGAGAGAGAGAGAGAGAGAGAGAGAGAGATGACACATTCGTTCATGTGAGGACATTGTTAAGTCAAAATCCTGCCATGTGAGGACTCCCATGTTGATGTGGGGACAAACTGTCTGTCCTCACATCTACTTTTGTTTAAATAATAGCTAATTTGAAGATTGGGACATGTAGCGGGGTGAGGTCTTGTCAGGACACGAACGAGAGAAACATGTAAGGACATGTGAGAGACAATGACTCATATTGTAGGTATAAGGACCTAATTGTCCTCACTATTTGTCCTCACTTAAAACTCATTTCTCTATTTTCCTGTTTACAGGCACTTGACGAGGAAGCGGATACAATTTATATCCGTACTAAACTACGTTAAGATGTTGCATCTATAATGTAAATCTACATACAACATATTTTGCGTGCAAAAAAAGGCATCGATACCATTAATTAAGTGTTTTAAACGACAGACAAAATTCCAATACATTTCAAGAATAAAGAGACAAGTTAAAAGTATAAAAAATCAACTACAATTACAAAAGATAGTTTCTAATCTTGAAATCGAAAAATATGTGAATTAATATATTTTGGATTAAATACCCATACTGAGCTCAGTGAAAAACAGTTTAAGGCAATACACAGTTCACTCTGTGTAGTCATTGTCGGCAACTATCCTACTATTGGCAATACACATTTTTGTTTCGCCCACATAGTGGGTAGCGAGACATAGCAGTCACTTTTCCAGGCGGCGGCGGCGGCGGCCACATTTTAAATCAACTATATCTCAACAACCGCCGCTCTGAATTTTTCTGAAACTTGTCAGATGCTTTGTTGGGTCAAGGGACATCACGTAACACTAAAATTACCAAGGTCAAGGTAATATTTTGCGTTATTTTCCCAAAACTTAACCTTGGTTAGGTAACTTAACATTGGTTAGGTAACTTAACCTCAGTTAACTGTATGTGATTGCCTCATTTTCTTTGTTTGATACTTGGTCATATGTATTGTTGGCATTGGTGGACCTGATAATGAAAAATCTTATCCACTCCATAACTCCTCTCCCCCTGAAGCAAATCTCATGAAACTTCATAGGTGACTGCCTGTGGTGAGAGAATGACCCTACTGATTTTGAGTTTAGTAGATCAAAGGTCAAGGTCATCTGGACCCGATAATGAAAAACCTTGTCCGCACCATAACTCTGCTCGCATTAAAGCAAATCTACTGAAACTTTATAGGTGAACTACCTGTGGTAAGTGGAGGACTCCTGTTGATTTTGAGGTTAGTTGGTCAAAGGTCAAGGTCACCAGCCCTCGATAATGAAAAACATTGTCCGTTTCATAACTCCTGTTTCCCTAATGCAAATCTCATGAAACGTTATAGGTGAACTGCATGTGGTGAGAGAAAGACCTCTGTTGATTTTGAGGTCAGTGTATTAATGGTCAAGGTGACAGGGACCCGATAATGAAAAACCTTGTCCGCTCCATTACTCCACTCCCCCTAAAGCAAATCTCATGAAACTTCATGGGTGAACTGCCTGTGTTGAGAGGACGACCACTTCTGATTTTGATTCAGTAGGTCAAAGGTCAAGGTCACCGGCATCCGATAATGATAAACCTGCCAGCTCCATAACTCCTCTGCCCCTAAAGCAAAGCTCATGCAACTTCATAAGCGAAATGCCTGTGGTGAGTGGATGACCCCTATTGATTCTGAGATCAGTAGGTCAAAGGTCAAGGTCACCGGCACCCGATAATGAAAAGCCTCGACTGCTCCATAACTCCTCTGTTCCTGAAGCAACTCTCATGAAACTTCATAGGTTGACTGCATGTGATGAAAAGGTGGCCCCTGTTGGTTTTGAGGTCAGTAGGTCAAAGGTCAAGGCCACCATTAACTTATCATGAAAATCCCATTTCACTCAATCTTTACTCAAACAGTATGGTGGGGAAGGACTGGTAGTGGGGTATATGTGTCGCCCTTAAAATGCGCGACAGCTCTAGTTGGCATTGGTGGACATCGCAGGATGACAATAAATACCAAGGTCAAGGTCATATTTCCCCCCAAACTTAACCTTAGTTAGGTAACAACCTTGGTTAGGTAACTTAACTTTATGATTGCCTGGCTTTATGTCTTTGATACTTGGTCATATGTCTTGTTGGCATTGATGGACATCGCTGAATGACAAAAAATACCAAGGTCAAGTTCATATTTTGCATTATTTTCCCAAAACTACACCCTGGTTAAACCACTCTCAGAAACTTAACCTTTTATGATTACTTCGCTTTTATTTGTTTGATACTTGGTCATATGAAGTGTTGTCTTTGGTGGACATCATTTAAGCACAAATTTAATAAAATATTTCATATGAGGTTTGCCGCGGTGGGCGAGACACCCTCAGACCGAGGTCTTGTTTGTAACTGTCATTCAGTTTGCACTATTTCTGCATGTACAAACATAGGGCTGAAGCTATTAACAGTCTCAAGCATACGTTATGGCCATAATATACGTCAAATGCGAAGAACATCATAACCTATGTTAAGATACTTATTCTATTCAGGTGCAGTTGTAACAACTACACGAATACTAACAAATAGTTGCCATGGTTATTCGTCAGTACAGTAGTCAAGGTATTACGCATAACAGTTTATATATGTTATAACTTCTCGATAGCTTACTATAACAACTATTTATTAATTACATTGTATTAATAATGCAACACATAAATTCACTATTATCAAATGTAAAACATGCATTTCTATTTTTCCAACACACATTTAAGTGATTTCCCTAACACTCAGTAAATATTTTAATTATATATTACACTATGCCAGTATAAAAGTATATATAAATGTCGAATAGGAAATGTAGCATTCAATGACCACAGTCAGCCCAAAACCCGCACAGAAACAAACAATACATACAAAGATGAATATAAGGCAAGAGATGAGATCACAAACATAAAAAGGTTTAAAATACGGATTTCGCGGTCATTGGAAAAACAGGCCACTGGGGGTTTAAACCAGGCAAGGTAAATATAGATATAAAACTCGAACAGGAAAAGCAGCATTCAAGGACGACAGTCAACCACAAACACACACAGAAACAAAGAACATATTTAAAGATGAATAAAAGGCCAAATAAGACATCACAAACACACAAGGGTTGACAACAGGGCTACCACCTTGGAACGGTCAGTGGCAAAAAAGGCCCTGGGGATTTAAACCAGGTTCTAGGATGCACCAAACCTCACACTTACCCTACTGTTAACCCAATAAAACGGGACAGTGTAAATTAAGAAATCCCTACCATGAACTATTCTCTAACCAAGAAGGCAGATTAAGGCAATATAAGTAAAACACAAAGATGCTCGTGTATATATAAATACAAAAAAACAATAACCTAGAAAGCCACAAGAATGTACTCAATCCTTGGCAGAAGCCAGAGCAACAAGAGAAAAACCATTGAGGGCATGACAAGACAAGACTGTTGACAAACATCAAAAGTCACCGTCCTTTTGGGTTTTAGGTAGACGTCATCATAGGGTCCACAGCCTGTCCGGTCATCGCTAAATCAAAGAGGAATGCATAGTGGCGAACTGTAAATGGGTCCACCACCAAGCATGCAGTGCGTTGCAAAATGATAGGGTCATAACCTATTTTGTTAAACCTTTCAACAAGTTTAAGAAAGATAGTATGAAAGTGATCAAGACCAAGGATCTTACGAAGTTTGTAAATCACGTCACCATAGAAGTCAGGTTGTGATAGTCCTTAAAACACTTTCCCCAAATACTCTAGTTCCCCTTCATATTATCTACCAGCCATATTCCACGTATGGTCGTATGTTAGTTGATACCCAGCGTCTACATGTGCATATTGTACACGCCCCGCAAGAACGAGGAACAGGAAGTTTTAATACCTAATAGTTACTCTTGCAATATTTACAGGGCATAGCCATTATTATGAGGTGTCGGCAAACATATACGCAGTATGAATTGATTTTTCAAACGATGCAACTGCCTGCTAATGTTATTTGCTTATGTTTCCATCTGTAAATTTACGTAGACCTTGTTGGAATCGACTATTTCCGTTTCATTTTCTGAAAACAAAATAGAGAAGGCAATCAATTTTCTTACATAGGTGATATGGATTAAAAAATCGAACAGGAAAAGTAGCATTCAAAGACGACAGTCAACCACAAACACACACAGAAACAAAGAACAACATTACAAAAGAATACAACAGTACACATGAATAAAAGGTCAAATACGACATCACAAACACAAAGAGAGGGGATCAAATTTTATAAGAAAATAAACACCACTTATTTTGTCTGAAAGTGAATTCATTTAAAACCTATCATAAACAGATTCAATAAAAACGAGTCTGCTACTTTTCTCTATTGTTTTTGTGTGTTGCTTCCAAGGGATCTCCTTTTTTAGTATTTATATATATCTTAAATAATCTTCTCCTTTGTTTAATCGCTAATAAAAACATGAGGGATTTTTTTTAAAAAATCGAATGAAGAAACGGTAATCGAGAACAAAAATGTATACTTATAGAAAATGCGGTTGCTGGCATCTTCTAGTACTATTAACTTGTTTAGCTCAATGCATAGTAACTATAGAGAATCCAATGTATGGCTATATACTAGGAATCACCCAACCTCTCTCAATAATTGTAAGACTGTTTGTGTGATTATTGCAAATATAACAAGAATAAATAAAAACTGCAAAAAGTGTGATGTAATAACAGACAATGTTGTTGACTATTACATATGCGATTGTCCATACGTAGCAAATGAAAGAACTAATATGTGGTTAGAAATACAAAACCAATTTGGATTACATGTAAAAGTAACCCTTTCGGCGCTTAACAAAAGCGATGTTGTTAATGTGTTCCTTGGAGACCACAGTAACATTGAAACAGACCGGTTTTATGGTACGATATTTAGGTGCATACGTTGGTTAAAATACGTTTGTTTGTGTACTTATTTTATAATTGGTTATTTGTCATTGCTGTTTGTATACTATGTGAATTTCCTAAATGGAGGAAATAAATAATAATATTAATATTCTCCCTTCTCCCTTAATGCTTTTGATAACATATTTAATAATTATAGTTGTGCCAAATAAAATTGGTTGAGCACACTATTCTAAGACAAGTTTCTTAAATATTATACATATCTGCATTGACTTCTGTATATTTATTTAGTTTTGTAAGTCTGCATAATCATGCACAGTCTTCTGTATTACTGATCAAAGCAATATGACAACAGACTCTTAACTAACCAATTTGGCACAACCATGTGTCTGTGTTGTGTTTGGTGAATTTTAAGAACTCAAAGTGCATTCATTTTATTAGTATGTATCATGGTCTTGCCTGACCTACCCGAACATGTATATCGCGACATTCAAAATGTGTTTTTCTGTGATCAGATAAAACGTAGTGGTTTGATAATCACTACTGATGAAGGTGAAAGTATACAGTGTACATCATAGACGTTTTATATTTTATTATTTGTATTGTTCTTCGTTAATATGACGTGGTACACTCTTCCCGTTTTCGGAACCAACTGCAAAAACTGGTATCACCCTTTGTAATAAGACCCATACACCACTAAATCAGTGTAAACAGTGAGCGAACATGTATATATATTCCACTATGTATTCATTTAAAGTCCTTAATATTTACCTTGGCAAGAAGTATTGAGGTCTGAATAAACGTGTTCTTTTACATTGGTAGGAACTGTTGATTCGTATGAAGTTTCTGTATCCCTGAAATATTACCAATACAAAACGTTTCAGAGAAAAACAATATTAATCCACTTTAAAATAAATTACAGCAAGTGAAGTTACTACAGTCGTATTTATGGTAGCTGATTTGTGCCATCTCGTATGTTTGTTTTAGCAGGCGAAAGGACTCTTTGTACATGATACCTCATCCTCCATTTTTATTTTGTTTCTATTGAAGAATATATTGAAGAATATATTATGGCTGATTTGTGTTTTAAAACTTTGCATGGAGACATATAAGTGCGTGTTTTGGCTTCATTTGTCGCTTGGCAAATACCCCGTGTGGTTCCCGGGCAAAACTAGGACCAATGCGTACTCGGCAGAGAGTAAGAACAGGACCACTGTTTATCCAGGCAGAGGGGTAAAATTCCCCAGAATTCATTTTCATCTTCCTTCATTTTTGGCATGTTCGTTAAAGGTATTCATCATCATCATCCCTGTATTGTTTCAGGTGCTGCTTGAGTGGTGGCAGAAAAGAACGATTTTGACTCTAGCGAAACATGGTGTGTTTACCAGGGAATATGCAGTAATTTTGCAGTTCTGCAGGCGAGAAGGTTATAGGCATTTTATCTCGATGTAAATGGAGGGTGGGCCTGGCATTTTCAATTCTTTTTTGGCTATATAACCCTTAATGTGTTGGTGCGCCATAACATCAAATTCAATTGAATTCGCTTCAGATAAATCAATGGTGTCATTCACCTATATATATATCATAAATACCCGTTACCGTGTTTCATATCTTTTTAAGATTCTAACATAGTTCCATTTTCATTCTCTTCTGAAAAACAAATAAAGCACTGCTTGAACATTGTATAAATGCACGTAGAGTTATATCACTTGACATATTAGTGTTTGAATTCGCCCAACTTAATACTTGTTCATAGAAACTTGGCCAAAATTATGAATATAATAATACTTTACAGAAAACGGTAATTCAGGTAATTCGCCTTCAGCATGTGGATTGACGCGTTTGAAATATGTTAAAGGGTGTACATCAACCTTTTCGCGAGGGTCTATGGTTTTAGTAAATTGGAACATTTTACAATTTTAGATTCTTCTAGATAGAGCCTGATGTACCCTCTTTAATATCACGATAATACACATGAACAGTTCTGTGAATAAGAACTCCAATTACACATCTAAAATATTCCAAACTGAATAAAGGTGCGACGTCAATGCAAATCTATTTTGTATACCTCAAATGAAGTTTAATATCATCAGTCACTAGCTTTTTTAATAATGACCATTCAAAATAATATTGACTGGCTAAAAATCGATTTTGCAAACGATATTGCTTTGTTTAATCTTACGCCATCAGTCATTTTGTATATCGGTCAGCTTAACATAAAAAGGATCGAGTTAAAAGCGCCGATATATATATATATCTATATGTATATATAGAGGATTTTAAACGAGTTCCCATTTCATATAAGATTTATGAAACGAGTTATGAATTATTTTAATTTTAACGAGCCTAACCTATTGAGGACACATCATTGCTATATATATGCTCATTGGTTCTTGTGGCAGCTAGGGTGACCTCTGTTGTAGCTAGGGTGACATCTTTCGTATTCTTCTTTGTGCCGCTTAAACATCCAACTAAAACAATGTAAAATAGTTAACAACATACCCGCATTGGGTCTGGGGACTTTCTACATGTATATAATGGACTAGCAATGATGGCATCTATAAACATATAGGTTATTGAGGTCAAACCAAGTAGGTATTCAAGTCGGACAGGACATGTAGTATCCATGGATCACTCTCAACCAAAACCACGCATTCAAAACACACACCAGCAACGATGGTTACTAGAAGCAAAGTATGCGACACCAGACACATAAAGGAGTTGACAATAAGGGGGCCGCCTTGCAACGTACAATGGCAAAATGGCCGCTGAGGGGTTAAACCAGATACTATGGTGCACCAAACCTCAGTCTTATCATAGTGTCATCCCTGTTAAACGAATACCAAACCTCAGTCTTATCATAGTGTCATCCCTGTTAAACGAATACCAAACCTCAGTCTTATCATAGTGTCATCCCTGTTAAACGAATACCAAACCTCAGTCTTATCATAGTGTCATCCCTGTTAAACGAATACCAAACCTCAGTCTTATCATAGTGTCATCCCTGTTAAACGAATACCAAACCTCAGTCTTATCATAGTGTCATCCCTGTTAAACGAATACCAAACCTCAGTCGTATCATAGTGTCATCCCTGTTAAACGAATACCAAACCTCAGTCTTATCATAGTGTCATCCCTGTTAAACGAATACCAAACCTCAGTCTTATCATAGTGTCATCCCTGTTAAACGAATACCAAACCTCAGTCTTATCATAGTGTCATCCCTGTTAAACGAATACCAAACCTCAGTCTTATCATAGTGTCATCCCTGTTAAACGAATACCAAACCTCAGTCTTATCATAGTGTTATCCCTGTTAAACGAATACCAAACCTCAGTCTTATCATAGTGTCATCCCTGTTAAACGAATACCAAACCTCAGTCTTATCTTAGTGTCATCCCTGTTAAACGAATACGAAACCTCAGACTTATCATAGTGTCATCCCTGTTAAACGAATACCAAACCTCAGTCTTATCTTAGTGTCATCCCTGTTAAACGAATCAGTGTAAATAAAGAAATCCCCACCAGGCTATTTCCTCTCAAAGGCCGGCAACATTAATAGGCGAAATAAGTAAAACACAAATATAGGATCATGTATATATGAATTTAAAAAAGCATTGAAAGCCACAAAGCAAGTACTCAGAGACGTGGCTGAAGCCAAAGCAACACTAGTATAAACAGTTTAGGCCACGACACGGCCAGATTGAAGACAAACAATAAACGTTATCATCCCATTCAGGATTTAGGTAGACGTCAGAGTTATGTCAGGTCATCGCATATTCAGTACAGTAGAAAACTGTACATATAATTACCACCACTAAACATGGCGTGCAATGCAAAATGATAGAGTTATATCCTATCTTGATAAACGTTTAAACGAGTTTAATAAAGATAGTATAAATGTATAAATGACCATGACCAATGATCTTACGAAGTTGGTAAAATCTCTTCACCATAGAAGAGTATGAGAGTGGACCTTTGGAGCGACAAAACACGATAAAGAAAGAAGTCAGAAAGAATTAAATTGCAAAGAATGAGCGGTGCTTTAAAAGTCAAATATGTTTGAATATTGTTTAATGATGGCCATACATAAACATTTGCAATTTTCAAAAGAAATTGTTTCGTTTATATGTCCAAGGATTCAGGGTGGTGGTTGAGGCGGATGAAAAACACAAACTTGATAGCGGTCAAACCATGGAACATGCACATAAACAGAACGAGAAAGACGACTATTTTGGATGACGGGTCACAATGAAACCCACAATCAGAATACAGGAGCCAGAAACAATACGGCATAGAGTTGTTAAAGTGCTTTGAACTGTTTCAGCGGTGATGTCGTTTTTATATGTGCATACACTGAACGACTTTGCTGAAAATTTCATTCAAATTGATCAACATTAAACTTGTTAAATTAAATTAAAAATATAACAGTACTACCTCCAAAAGCAAAGGTCACAATATCCACCATTAGCGGCAATGCACGCCTGACATCTCCTACGCATTTTGGGATATACCGGGTATTAGTTTTGTGACTTTTGCTTTTGGGGGTCGTACTGTTATGCTCTGAATTTAACAAGTTTATTGTTAATCAATTTGAATGAAATTTTCAGCAAATCAGCTGTAGATATTGTTAAATAGAATAGATGAAATTAAAATGTAATTCCTATTGAAATATGTCAGTTAGCTTAGTTTATTTCCCTGTTGCGTTTTTAAAGTCGTTCAGTTTATATATAATTAATATTCGCCTCGCCGTTTCGCCCAGATTTTCCGATGACAAAAACACTACAAACGTTATTGGGGCTAAGCAAAGGAACAAACATGTAAAAACATACAAGATGAATACAAAAGGAAATATCTTTTTGGGTTATACTTCGATGACGACGGACGAAATAACATCGCATTCGCTCGACTAAACATTGGCCACTAGAGCTAAACACTGATTACTTTTATCACTGTTTGATATAAAACAGAATTCAAAATATTTAAATGAATTGTACCCAGTGTAATAATATTGACCAATACATTTAATACTGTTGGATATAAAATAGAATTCAAATATTTAAATGAATTGTACTCAGTGTTATAATATTAACCTACCGCTTTTGTATCTTCTCCGAAATAAAGTACCAATAACCATAAACAAGACTGCCAGAACAAATCCACCGACAAATGCACCGATTACTGGTCCTGCTTGAACTTGTGGTGTGCTTATTAATGCTGAAAGGTATGTTATCGCAATATAGCTACACATCCGCATCATAATGATTGTATTGGTTTCGGAACAAATATATTGAAGAAGATCTAAGTAATGATATTAAATAGTGTGATTAACACCGTGTACCCTGGCCAACTATATAAATTTGCTACAACTTCTGTGTTTATACCTTTACTGGACGCGGGGAATAATACTACATAAACGGCGGACCAATATACTTTTAACCACTTTTGAAACTCTTAAAATGTTGTATCATTGTTATAATTAAATTGGTTACCTGTAGAAGATTGGTTCTAGACCACGTGTAACGTGTTTACAGTCATGTTCTTAAATCTAAAATAATTGTTTTTCCTTGTGTTTATTTTTGTCAACATACGAACCTAATGTTACAAATGTTTCCAATCCGGTCATGGGGCCATTGCCTATGCTATTATGTGAGTAGACCTGTACTACATATTTCGTCCCTGATTCTAGCCCATTTAAGGTCACTTTATAGCTGGGTCTGATACTGCTTCAACATTCCAGTGAACATCTGAAGATTTCCTATATTCTATGTAAAACGTTTGCCGTAAACCGCCGTCAAATCCTGGTTTCCACTGAACTGTTATTGTTGACTCTGTTACTGTTTCATGTAAAGGACGAAGATCGGTCGGCGCGTCTGGCCTATCTGGTATATGCAGCAAAATGAACAATATTTAGTTTTAGTTTATGTTTCGAGGCATTGCTATCAAGGTTATCATATCAGACTGTTGCTTTCAGTTTTCGAAAAGATGAAAAGGTAATAAAGAGGCAGACGCTACTATAAAAAGCACGCTATAGATGTTTATAAATTCTTAAGAAATGGTACATAACAAAGTATGTTAGAATATAGGTGATGCTTCTAACATAAATAACACGTGAGTTAAGGTCTGTGGCAAATTGCTATTGAAATGCTGACAACACGATGACAATAAGTTATGAAACGATGAATCAAACAAAACATAACGTAACAAAAACGTTTATTACTAAAAGTATATATATAAATAATTACAAGATGAAGACAAAATAAGACATCACACACATAAAAGGGTTGATATAGCTACCGCCTTGGAATGTTCAGTGGTAAAAGATGCCACTGGGGGTGCACCAAATCTCCCTCTTACCCTATTGTCATCGAAAGTGTAAATAAAGATATCCCCGCCAGGTATATTCTCTAACAACCAAGATCATTGTTATAGTAGATATTCCTCTTTCAAATAATTACCGTTGATGTGTTTGGTAACTACTTGAAAATCATCACGAAATGTTCCATGGATAGTGATACATAGATTTACTTACATATAACCACTTACACGTATTCATTGATACATACATACCACTTACACATATTCATTGATACATACATACCACTTACACATATTCATTGATACATATATATAACCACTTACACGTATGCATTGATACATACATACCACTTACACATATTCATTGATACATACATACCACTTACACATATTCATTGATACATACATACCACTTACACATATTCATTGATACATACATATAACCACTTACACGTATTCATTGATACATACATACCACTTACACGTATTCATTGATACATACATACCACTTACACATATTCTCTGATACATACATACCACTTACACGTATTCATTGATACATACATACCACTTACACGTATTCATTGATACATACATACCACTAACACGTATTCATTGATACATACATACCACTTACACGTATTCATTGATACATACATACCACTTACACATATTCACTGATACATACATACCACTTACACGTATTCATTGATACATACATACCACTTACACGTATTCATTGATACATACATACCACTTACACGTATTCATTGATACATACATACCACTTACACATATTCATTGATACATACATACCACTTACACATATTCATTGATACATACATACCACTTACACATATTCATTGATACATACATATAACCACTTACACGTATTCATTGATACATACATACCACTTACACGTATTCATTGATACATACATACCACTTACACATATTCTCTGATACATACATACCACTTACACGTATTCATTGATACATACATACCACCACTTACACGTATTCATTGATACATACATACCACTAACACGTATTCATTGATACATACATACCACTTACACGTATTCATTGATACATACATACCACTTACACATATTCACTGATACATACATACCACTTACACGTATTCATTGATACATACATACCACTTACACGTATTCATTGATACATACATACCACTTACACGTATTCATTGATACATACATACCACTTACACATATTCACTGATACATACATACCACTTACACGTATTCATTGATACATACATACCACTTACACATATTCATTGATACATACATACCACTTACACGTATTCATTGATACATACATACCACTTACACGTATTCATTGATACATACATACCACTTACACGTATTCATTGATACATACATACCACTTACACGTATTCATTGATACATACATACCACTTACACGTATTCATTGATACATACATACCACTTACACATATTCATTGATACATACATACCACTTACACGTATTCATTGATACATACATACCACTTACACGTATTCATTGATACATACATACCACTTACACGTATTCATTGATACATACATACCACTTACACGTATTCATTGATACATACATACCACTTACACATATTCACTGATACATACATACCACTTACACGTATTCATTGATACATACATACCACTTACACGTATTCATTGATACATACATACCACTTACACGTATTCATTGATACATACATACCACTTACACATATTCACTGATACATACATACCACTTACACGTATTCATTGATACATACATACCACTTACACGTATTCATTGATACATACATACCACTTACACGTATTCACTGATACATACATACCACTTACACGTATTCATTGATACATACATACCACTTACACGTATTCATTGATACATACATACCACTTACACGTATTCACTGATACATACATACCACTTACACGTATTCATTGATACATACATACCACTTACACGTATTCATTGATACATACATACCACTTACACGTATTCATTGATACATACATACCACTTACACGTATTCATTGATACATACATACCACTTACACGTATTCATTGATACATACATACCACTTACACGTATTCATTGATACATACATACCACTTACACGTATTCATTGATACATACATACCACTTACACGTATTCATTGATACATACATACCACTTACACGTATTCATTGATACATACATACCACTTACACGTATTCATTGATACATACATACCACTTACACGTATTCATTGATACATACATACCACTTACACATATTCACTGATACATACATACCACTTACACGTATTCATTGATACATACATACCACTTACACGTATTCATTGATACATACATACCACTTACACGTATTCATTGATACATACATACCACTTACACGTATTCATTGATACATACATACCACTTACACGTATTCATTGATACATACATACCACTTACACGTATTCATTGATACATACATACCACTTACACGTATTCATTGATACATACATACCACTTACACGTATTCATTGATACATACATACCACTTACACGTATTCACTGATACATACATACCACTTACACGTATTCATTGATACATACATACCACTTACACGTATTCATTGATACATACATACCACTTACACGTATTCATTGATACATACATACCACTTACACGTATTCATTGATACATACATACCACTTACACGTATTCATTGATACATACATACCACTTACACGTATTCATTGATACATACATACCACTTACACGTATTCATTGATACATACATACCACTTACACGTATTCATTGATACATACATACCACTTACACGTATTCATTGATACATACATACCACTTACACGTATTCATTGATACATACATACCACTTACACGTATTCATTGATACATACATACCACTTACACGTATTCATTGATACATACATACCACTTACACGTATTCATTGATACATACATACCACTTACACGTATTCATTGATACATACATACCACTTACACGTATTCATTGATACATACATACCACTTACACGTATTCATTGATACATACATACCACTTACACGTATTCATTGATACATACATACCACTTACACGTATTCATTGATACATACATACCACTTACACGTATTCATTGATACATACATACCACTTACACGTATTCATTGATACATACATACCACTTACACGTATTCATTGATACATACATACCACTTACACGTATTCATTGATACATACATACCACTTACACGTATTCATTGATACATACATACCACTTACACGTATTCATTGATACATACATACCACTTACACGTATTCATTGATACATACATACCACTTACACGTATATCAATACTACGATACACACCTTGTTGATTAATAAAGAACACCTGGCTGAATGTGTCGCCTACTCCATTGTCAACATTAAGTTTGTATTGTCCAAAGTGGGATTCTTGAATATCCGTAACAGTTAGGTCAGACTGCAGACCATCAGTATGTATGTCTATGTATTCGTCAGATGATAGTGTCGTCCACGTAGACCCTCCTATGAGCTTTGACCAAACAAAGGCTGAAGGTACAGGATATGCCGTGACAGTCAAACTCAGGGTACCATTGTCATGTAAAGCCTTCGTGATGTTGGGAACCAGGGCGATAGCTTCAGATGGACGAGGAGAAGCTTTAATAATAACAATGATAATGTTTATTCATGAAAATGCAAACTGTATAAGCGGTAATTTTA
>JAWPHD010022101.1:0-26207 GCA_037043455.1 Cyrtodaria siliqua
CAGTTCTTACACATATATATTCCGTTCTTACACGTACATATTCCGTTCTTACACATATATATTCCGTTCTTACACATATATATTCACTTCTTACTCATATATATTCAGTTCTTACACATATATATACCGTTTTTACACATATATATTCCGTTCTTACACGTACATATTCCGTTCTTACACATATATAATCCGTTCTTACACATATATATTCAGTTCTGACGCATATATATTCAGTTCTTACGCATATATATTCAGTTCTTGCACATATATATTCAGTTCTTACACATATATATTCAGTTCTTACTCTTATATATTCAGTTCTTACACTTATATATTCCTTTCTTACAAATATATATTCCGTTCTTACACGTACATATTCCGTTCTTACACATATATATTCCGTTCTTACACATATATATTCCGTTTTTACGAATATATATTCAGTTCTTACGCATATATATTCAGTTCTTACACATATATATTCAGTTCTTACGCATATATATCCAGTTCTTACGCATATATATTCATTTCTTATGCATATATATTCATTTCTTACATATATATGTTCAGTTCTTACACATATATATTCCGTTCTTACAAGTACATATTCCGTTCTTACACATATATATTCCGTTCTTACACATATATATTCCGTTCTTACACATATATATTCAGTTCTTACACATATATATTCACTTTTACACATATATATTCAGTTCTTACATATATATATTCAGTTCTTACACATATATATTCAGTTCTTACACATATATATTCCGTTCTTACACATATATATATTCCGTTCTTACACATATATATTCCGTTCTTACACATATATATTCAGTTCTTACACATATATATTCCGTCTTACACATATATATTCCGTTCTTACACATATATATTCCGTTCTGACACGTACAAATTCCGTTCTTACAAATATATATTCAGTTCTTACGCAAATATATTCAGCCGTTCTTACACATATATATTCCGTTCTTACATGTACATATTCCGTTCTAACACATATATATTCCGTTCTTACACATATATATTCCGTTCATAAGCATATATATTCAGGACTTACGTATATATATTCAGTTCTTACACATATATATTCCGTTCTTTTACATATATATTCCGTTCTTACACATATATATTCCGTTCTTACGCATATATATTCCGTTCTTACGCATATATATTCAGTTCTTACGCATATATATTCAGTTCTTACGCATATATGTTCAGTTCTTACACATATATATTCCGTTCTTACACGTACATATTCCGTTCTTACACATATATATTCCGTTCTTACACATATATATTCACTTCTTACTCATATATATTCACTTCTTACACATATATATTCCGTTCTTACATATATATACACATATATATTCCGTTCTTACACATATATATTCCGTTCTTACACGTACATATTCCGTTCTCACACATATATATTCCGTTCTTACACATATATATTCCGTTCTTACACGTACATATTCCGTTCTTACACATATATATTCTGTTCTTACTCTTATATATTCCGTTCTTACGCATATGTATTCATTTCTTACGCATATATATTCAGTTCTTACACATATATTCAGTTCTTACAGATATATATTCAGTTCTTACGCATATATATTCAGTTCTTACGCATATATATTCAGTTCTTACGCATATATATTCATTACTTATACTAATATGTTTAGTTCTTACACATATATATTCCGTTCTTACACGTACATATTCCGTTCTTACACATATATATTCACTTCTTACACATATATATTCAGTTCTTACACATATATATTCCGTTCTTACATATATATACACATATATATTCCATTCTTACACATATATATTCCGTTCTTACACGTACATATTCCGTTCTTACACATATATATTCCGTTCTTACACATATATATTCAGTTCTGACGCATATATATTCAGTTCTTACGCATATATATTCAGTTCTTGCACATATATATTCAGTTCTTACACATATATATTCAGTTCTTACTCTTATATATTCAGTTCTTACACTTATATATTCCTTTCTTACAAATATATATTCCGTTCTTACACGTACATATTCCGTTCTTACACATATATATTCCGTTCTTACACATATATATTCCGTTCTTACAAATATATATTCAGTTCTTACGCATATATATTCAGTTCTTACACATATATATTCAGTTCTTACGCATATATATCGAGTTCTTACGCATATATATTCATTTCTTACGCATATATATTCATTTCTTACATATATATGTTCAGTTCTTACACATATATATTCCGTTCTTACAAGTACATATTCCGTTCTTACACATATATATTCCGTTCTTACACATATATATTCCGTTCTTACACATATATATCCAGTTCTTACATATATTTATTCACTTTTTACACATATATATTCAGTTCTTACATATATATATTCAGTTCTTACACATATATATTCAGTTCTTACACATATATATTCCGTTCTTACACATATATATATTCCGTTCTTACACATATATATTCCGTTCTTACACATATATATTCAGTTCTTACACATATATATTCCGTTCTTACACATATATATTCCGTTCTTACACATATATATTCCGTTCTTACACGTACAAATTCCGTTCTTACAAATATATATTCAGTTCTTACGCAAATATATTCAGCCGTTCTTACACATATATATTCCGTTCTTACATGTACATATTCCGTTCTAACACATATATATTCCGTTCTTACACATATATATTCCGTTCATAAGCATATATATTCAGGACTTACGTATATATATTCAGTTCTTACACATATATATTCCGTTCTTTTACATATATATTCCGTTCTTACACATATATATTCCGTTCTTACATGTATATATTCCGTTCTTACACATATATATACCGTTTTTACACATATATATTCAGTTCTTACACATATATATTCCGTTCTTACACATATATATTCAGTTCTTACACATATATATTTCGTTCTTACGCATATATATTCAGTTCTTACGCATATATATTCAGTTCTTACGCATATATATTCATTTCTTACACATATATGTTCAGTTCTTACGCATATATATTCAGTTTTACGCATATATATTCAGTTCCTACGCATTTATATTCAGTTCTTACACATATATATTGAGTTCTTACACATATATATTCAGTTCTTACACATATATATTTACTTCTTACACATATATATTCCGTTCTTACACATATATATTCCGTTCTTACACATATATATTCAGTTCTTACGCATATATATTCCGTTCTTACACATATATATTCCGTTTTTACAAATATATATTCCGTTCTTACACATATATATTCCGTTTTTACGCATATATATTCCGTACTTACGCATATATATTCAGTTCTTACGCATATATATTCAGTTCTTACGCATATATATTCAGTTCTTACGAATATATATTCAGTTCTTACACATATATATTCAGTACTTACACATATATATTCCGTTCTTACACATATATATTCCGTTTTTTCACATATATACTACGTTCTTTCACGTATATATTCGTTCTAACACATATATATTCCGTTCTTACACATATATAGTCCGTTCTTACACATATATATTCCGTTCTTACACGTACATATTCCGTTCTTACACATATATATTCCGTTCTTACACATATATATTCCGTTCTTACGAATATATATTCAGTTCTTACGCATATATATTCAGTTCTTACACATATATATTCAGTTCTTACAGATATATATTCAGTTCTTACGCATATATATCCAGTTCTTACGCATATATATTCATTTCTTACAGATATATATTCAGTTCTTACGAATATATATTCAGTTCTTACGCATATATATTCAGTTCTTACACATATATATTCAGTTCTTACAGATATATATTCAGTTCTTACGCATATATATCCAGTTCTTACGCATATATATTCATTTCTTACACATATATATTCCGTTCTTACATGTACATATTCCGTTCTTACACATATATATTCCGTTCTTACACATATATATTCCGTTCTTACACATATATATTCAATTCTTACACATATATATTCACTTCTTACACATATATGTACAGTTCTTACATATATATATTCCGTTCTTACACATATATATTCCGTTCTTACACGTACAAATTCGTTCTTACAAATATATATTCCGTTCTTACTCATATATATTCCGTTCTTACGCAAATATATTCTGTTCTTACGCAAATATATTCAGTTCTTACACATATATTCAGTTCTTACAGATATATATTCAGTTCTTACGCATATATATTCAGTTCTTACGCATATATATTCAGTTCTTACGCATATATATTTATTTCTTACACATATATGTTCAGTTCTTACACATATATATTCCGTTCTTACACGTACATATTGCGTTCTTACAAATATATATTCCGTTCTTACACATATATATTCCGTTCTTACACATATATATTCAGTTCTTACACATTTATATTCACTTCTTACACATATATATTCAGTTCTTACACATATATATTCCGTTCTTACACATATATACACATATATATTCCGTTCTTACACATATATATTCAGTTCTTACACGTACATATTCCGTTCTAACACATATATATTCCGTTCTTACACATATATATTCCGTTCATAAGCATATATATTCAGGACTTACGTATATATATTCAGTTCTTACACATATATATTCCGTTCTTTTACATATATATTCCGTTCTTACACATATATATTCCGTTCTTACACGTATATATTCCGTTCTTACACATATATATTCCTTTCTTACACATATATATTCAGTTTTACACATATATATTCCGTTCTTACACATATATATTCAGTTCTTACACATATATATTCCGTTCTTACGCATATATATTCAGTTCTTACGCATATATATTCAGTTCTTACGCATATATATTCATTTCTTACACATATATGTTCAGTTCTTACGCATATATATTCAGTTTTACGCATATATATTCAGTTCTTACGCATATATATTCTTTTCTTACACATATATATTGAGTTCTTACACATATATATTCAGTTCTTACACATATATATTCACTTCTTACACATATATATTCCGTTCTTACACATATATATTCCGTTCTTACACATATATATTCAGTTCTTACGCATATATATTCCGTTCTTACACATATATATTCCGTTTTTATAAATATATATTCCGTTCTTACACAAATATACTCCGTTCTTACGCATATATACTCCGTTCTTACGCATATATATTCAGTTCTTACGCATATATATTCAGTTCTTACGCATATATATTCAGTTCTTACGAATATATATTCAGTTCTTACACATATATATTCAGTACTTACACATATATATTCCGTTCTTACACATATATATTCCGTTTTTACACATATATACTACGTTCTTTCACGTATGTATTCCGTTCTAACACATATATATTCCGTTCTTACACATATATATTCCGTTCTTACACATATATATTCCGTTCTTACACGTACATATTCCGTTCTTACACATAATAATTCCGTCCTTACACATATATATTCCGTTCTTACGAATATATATTCAGTTCTTACGCATATATATTCAGTTCTTACACATATATATTCAGTTCTTACAGATATATATTCAGTTCTTACGCATATATATCCAGTTCTTACGCATATATATTCATTTCTTACATATATATGTTCAGTTCTTACACACATATATATTCCGTTCTTACATGTACATATTCCGTTCTTAAACATATATATTCCGTTCTTACAGCATATATATTCCGTTCTTACACATATATATTCAGTTCTTACACATATATATTCACTTCTTACACATATATGTACAGTTCTTACACATATATATTCCGTTCTTACCCATATATATATTCCGTTCTTACATATATATATTCCGTTTTTACACATATATATTCAGTTCTTACACATATATTTTCCTTTCTTACACATATATATTCCGTTCTTACACATATATATTCCGTTCTTACACGTACACATTCCGTTCTTACACATATATATTCCGTTCTTACTCATATATATTCCGTTCTTACGCATATATATTCAGTTCTTACGCAAATATATTCAGTTCTTACACATATATTCATTTCTTGCACATATATGTTCAGTTCTTACGCATATATATTCCGTTCTTACACGTACATATTCCGTTCTTACAGATATATATCCCGTTCTTACACATATATATTCCGTTCTTACACATATATATTCAGTTCTTACACATATATATTCACTTCATACACATATATATTCAGTTCTTACACATATATATTCCGTTCTTACACATATATACACATATATATTCCGTTCTTACACATATATATTCCGTTCTTACACGTACATATTCCGTTCTAACACATATATATTCCGTTCTTACACATATATATTCCGTTCATAAGAATATATATTCAGTTGTTACTTATATATATTCAGTTCTTACACATATATATTCCGTTCTTTTACATATATATTCCGTTCTTACACATATATATTCCGTTCTTACACGTATATATTCCGTTCTTACACATATATATACCGTTCTTACACATATATATTCAGTTCTTACACATATATATTCCGTTCTTACACTTATATATTCAGTTCTTACACATATATATTCCGTTCTTACGCATATATATTCAGTTCTTGCGCATATATATTCAGTTTTTACGCATATATATTCATTTGTTAACATATATGTTCAGTTCGTACGCATATATATTCAGTTTTACGCATATATATTCCGTTCTTAAACATATATACACATATATATTCCGTTTTTACACATATATATTCCGTTCTTACACGTACATATTCCGTTCTTACACATATATATTCTGTTCTTACACATATATATTCCGTTCTTACGCATATATATTCAGTTCTTACGCATATATATTCAGTTCTTACACATATATATTCAATTCTTACAAATATATATTCAGTTTTTACACATATATATTCAGTTCTTACACATATATATTCACTTTTTACACATATATATTCCGTTCTTACACATATATATTCCGTTCTTACACATATATATTCCGTTCTTACACGTACATATTCCGTTCTTACACATATATATCCCGTTCTTACACATATATATTCCGTTCTTACACATATATATTACGTTCTTACGCATATATATTCAGTTCTTACGCATATATATTCAGTTCTTACACATATATATTGAGTTCTTACACATATATATTCAGTTCTTACACATATATTTTCCGTTCTTACACATATATATTCCGTTCTTACACATATATATTCCGTTCTTACACGTACACATTCCGTTCTTACACATATATATTCCGTTCTTACTCAAATATAATCCGTTCTTACGCATATATATTCAGTTCTTACGCAAATATATTCAGTTCTTACACATATATTCAGTTCTTACAGATATATATTCAGTTCTTACGCATATATATTCAGTTCTTACACATATATATTCAGTTCTTACGCATATATATTCATTTCTTGCACATATATGTTCAGTTCTTACACATATATATTCCGTTCTTACACGTACATATTCCGTTCTTACAGATATATATTCCGTTCTTACACATATATATTCCGTTCTTACACATATATATTCAGTTCTTACACATATATATTCACTTCTTACACATATATATTCAGTTCTTGCACATATATATTCCGTTCTTACACATATATACACATATATATTCCGTTCTTACACATATATATTCCGTTCTTACACGTACATATTCCGTTCTAACACATATATATTCCGTTCTTACACATATATATTCCATTCATAAGAATATATATTCAGTTCTTACGTATATATATTCAGTTCTTACACATATATATTCCGTTCTTTTACATATATATTCCGTTCTTACACATATATATTCCGTTCTTACACGTATATATTCCGTTCTTACACATATATATTCCGTTCTTACACATATATATTCAGTTCTTACACACATATATTCCGTTCTTACACTTAAATATTCAGTTCTTACGCATATATATTCAGTTCTTGCGCATATATATTCAGTTTTTACGCATATATATTCATTTGTTACACATATATGTTCAGTTCGTACGCATATATATTCAGTTTTACGCATATATATTCCGTTCTTAAACATATATACACATATATATTCCGTTTTTTCACATATATATTCTGTTCTTACACGTACATATTCCGTTCTTACACATATATATTCTGTTCTTACACATATATATTCCGTTCTTACGCATATATATTCAGTTCTTACGCATATATATTCCGTTCTTACACATATATATTCCGTTCTTACACATATATATTCACTTCTTAAACATATATATTCAATTCTTACACATATATATTCACTTCTTACACATATATATTCAGTTCTTACATATATATATTCAGCTCTTAAACATATATATTCAGTTCTTACACATATATATTCCGTTCTTACACATATATATTCCGTTCTTACACATATATATATTCCGTTCTTACACATATATATTCAGTTCTTACACATATATATTCCGTTCTAACACGTACATATTCCGTTCTTACACATATATATTCCGTTTTTACTCATATATATTCCGTTCTTACTCATATATATTCCGTTCTTACGCATATATATTCTGTTCTTACGCAAATATATTCAGTTCTTACACATATATTCAGTTCTTACAGATATATATTCAGTTCTTATGCATATATATTCAGTTCTTACGCATATATATTCAGTTCTTACGCACATCTATTCATTTCTTACACATATATGTTCAGTTCTTACACATATATATTCCGTTCTTACACGTACATATTCCGTTCTTACACATATATATTCCGTTCTTACACATATATATTCCGTTCTTACACATATATATTCAGTTCTTACACATATATATTCACTTCTTACACATATATATTCAGTTCGTACACATAGATATTCCGTTCTTACACATATATACACATATATATTCCGTTCTTACACATATATATTCCGTTCTTACACGTACATCTTCCGTTCTTACACATATATATTCCGTTCTTACACATATATATTCACTTCTTACACATATATATTCCGTTTTTACACATATATATTCCGTTCTTACACATATATATTCCGTTCTTAAACATATATATTCTGTTCTTACACATATATATTCCGTTTTAAACGTATATATACCGTTCTTACACATATATATTCACTTCTTACACATATATATTCAGCTATTACACCGATATATTCCGTTCTTACACGTACATATTCCGTTCTTACACATATATATTCCGTTCTTACACATATATATTCCGTTCTTACGCATATATATTCCGTTCTTACGCATACATATTCAGTTCTTACGCATAAATATTCAGTTCTTACACATATGGATTCAGTTAGTACACATATATATTCACTTCTTACACATATATATTTCATTCTTACACATATTTATTCCGTTCTTACACATATATATTCCGTTCTTACACATATATTTTCCGTTCTTACTCATATATTCTGTTCTTACGCATATATATTCCGTTCTTTCGCATATATATTCAGTTCTTACGCATATATATTCCGTTCTTACACATATATATTCCGTTCTTACGCATATATATTCTTACACATATATTCCGTTTTTACACATACATTTTCAGTTCTTACACATATATATTCAATTCTTACACATATATATTCCGTTCTTACACATATATATTCACTTCTTACACATATATATTCCGTTCTTACACATATATATTCAGTTCTTACGCATATATATTCCGTTCTTACACATATATATTCCGTTCTTACACATATATATTCCGTTCTTACGCATATATATTCAGTTCTTAAGCATAAATATTCATTCCTTACACATATATGTTCAGTTCTTACGTATATGTATTCAGTTTTACGCTTATATATTCAGTTCTTACGCATATATATTCAGTTCTTACACATATATATTCAGTTCTTACACATATATATTCAGTCCTTACACATATATATTCAGTTTTAACACATATATATTCAGTTCTTACACATGTATATTCACTTCTTACACTTATATATTCCGTTCTTTCACATATATATTTAGTTCTTACACATATATATTCAGTTCTTACACATATATATTCCGTTCTTACACATATATATTCAGTTCTTACACATATATATTCCTTTCTTACACATATATATTCCGTTCTTACACATATATATTCAGTTCTTACACATATATATTCAGTTCTTACGCATATATATTCAGTTCTTACGCATATATATTCCGTTCTTACACATATATATTCCGTTCTTACACATATATTCCGTTCTTACACATATATATATTTCGTTCTTACACATATATATTCCGTTCTTACACATATATATTCAGTTCTTACACACATATATTTACTTCTTACACATATATATTCCTTTCTTACACATATATATTCCGTTCTTACACATATATATTCCGTTCTTAAAAGTACATATTCCGTTCTTACACATATATATTCAGTTCTTACACATATATATTCAGTTCTTACACATATATATTCACTTCTTACACATATATATTCAGCTATTACGCCTATATATTCCGTTCTTACACGTACATATTCCGTTCTTACACATATATATGCCGTTCTTACACATATATATTCCGTTCTTACGCATATAAATTCCGTTCTTACGCATACATATTCAGTTCTTACGCATAAATATTCAGTTCTTACACATATGGATTCAGTTCGTACACATATATATTCACTTCTTACACATATATATTCCATTCTTACACATATTTATTCCGTTCTTACACATATATATTCCGTTCTTACACATATATTTTCCGTTCTTACTCATATATTCTGTTCTTACGCATATATATTCCGTTTCTTTCGCATATATATTCAGTTCTTACGCATATATATTCCGTTCTTGACACATATATATTCCGTTCTTACGCATATATATTCTTACACATATATTCCGTTTTTACACATACATTTTCAGTTCTTACACATATATAGTTCAATTCTTACACATATATATTCCGTTCTTACACATATATATTCACTTCTTACACATATATATTCCGTTCTTAAACATATATATTCAGTTCTTACGCATATATATTCCGTTCTTACACATATATATTCCGTTCTTACACATATATATTCCGTTCTTACGCATATATATTCAGTTCTTAAGCATAAATATTCATTCCTTACACATATATGTTCAGTTCTTACGTATATATATTCAGTTTTACGCTTATATATTCAGTTCTTACGCATATATATTCAGTTCTTACACATATATATTCAGTTCTTACACATATATATTCAGTCCTTACACATATATATTCAGTTTTAACACATATATATTCAGTTCTTACACATGTATATTCACTTCTTACACTTATATATTCCGTTCTTTCACATATATATTTAGTTCTTACACATATAAATTCAGTTCTTACACATATATATTCCGTTCTTACACATATATATTCAGTTCTTACACATATATATTCCTTTCTTACACATATATATTCCGTTCTTACACATATATATTCCGTTCTTACACATATATATTCAGTTCTTACGCATATATATTCAGTTCTTACGCATATATATTCCGTTCTTACACATATATATTCCGTTCTTACACATATATTCCGTTCTTACACATATATATATTTCGTTCTTACACATATATATATTCCGTTCTTACACATATATATTCAGTTCTTACACACATATATTCACTTCTTACACATATATATTCCTTTCTTACACATATATATTCCGTTCTTACACATATATATTCCGTTCTTAAAAGTACATATTCCGTTCTTACACATATATATTCCGTTCTTACACATATATATTTTGTTCTTACACGTACATATTGCGTTCTTACACATATATATTCCGTTCTTATTGATATATATTCCGTTCTTACGCATATATATTCAGTTCTTACGCATATATATTCAGTTCTTACACATATATTCAGTTCTTACAGATATATATTCAGTTCTTACGCATATATATTCAGTCCTTACGCATATATATTCAGTTCTTACGCATATATAATCATTTCTTACACATATATGTTCAGTTCTCTATACATATATATTCCTTTCTTACACGTATATAATCATTTCTTACACATATATATTCAGTTCATACACATATATATTCAGTTCTTACACTTATATATTCAGTTATTATACATATATATTCCGTTCTTACACATATATATTCCGTTCTTACACATATATATTCCATTCTTACACATATATATTCACTTCTTACACATATATATTCCGTTCTTACAAATATATATTCCGTTCTTACACGTATATATTCCGTTCTTACACATGTATATTCCGTTCTTACACATATATTTTCAGTTCTTACGAATATATATTCAGTTCTGACGCATATATATTCAGTTCTTACACATATATATTCAGTTCTTACAGATATATATTCAGTTCTTACGCATATATATCCAGTTCTTATGCATATATGTTCAGTTCTTACACATATATATTCCGTTCTTACACGTACATATTCCGTTCTTACACATACATATTTCGTTCTTACACATATATATTTCGTTCTTACACATATATATTCAGTTCTTACACATATATATTCACTTCTTACACATATATATTCAGTCCTTACACATATATATTCAGTTCTTACTCTTATATATTCAGTTCTTACACATATATATTCCGTTCTTACACATATATATTCACTTCTTACACATATATATTCCGTTCTTACGCATATATATTCCGTTCTTACGCATATATATTCAGTGTTTACGTATATATATTCACTTCTTACACACATATATTCAGTTTCTTACAAATATATATTCAGTTCTTACACATATATATTCAGTTCTTACACACATATATATTCCGTTCTTACATATATATTTCGTTCTTACACATATATATTCCGTTCTTACACGTATATTCCGTTCTTACACATATATATTCCGTTCTTACAAATATATATTCAGTTCTTACACATATATATTCTGTTCTTACACGTATATATTCCGCTCTTACACATATATATTCCTTTCTTACAAATATATATTCAGTTCTTACGCATATATATTCCGTTCTTAGACATATATATTCAGTTCTTACGCATATATATTCAGTTCTTACGCATATATATTCATTTACATATATGTTCAGTTCTAACGCATATATATTCAGTTTTACGCATATATATTCCGTTCTTACGCATATATATTCAGTTCTTACAAATATATATTCAGTTCTTACACATATATATTCCGTTCTTACATATATTTATTCCGTTCTTACACATATATATTCCGTTCTTACACATATATATTCAGATCTTACAAATATATATTCAATTCTTACACATATATATTCCGTTCTTACACATATATATTCAGGTCTTACACATATATATTCAGTTCTTACGCATATATATTTAGTTCTTACGCATATATATTCAGTTCTTACGCATATATATTCATTTCTTTCACATGTATGTTCAGTTCTTACACATATATATTCCGTTCTTACACGTACAAATTTCGTTCTTACACATATATATTCCGTTCTTACACAAATATATTCCGATCTTACACATATATATTCAGTTCTTACACATATATATTCAGTTCTTACACATATATATTCACTTCTTACATATATATATTCAGCTATTACACCTATATATTCCGTTCTTACACGTACATATTCCGTTCTTACACATATATATTCCGTTCTTACACATATATATTCCGTTCTTACGCATATATATTCCGTTCTTACGCATACATATTCAGTTCTTACGCATTAATATTCAGTTCTTACACATATGGATTCAGTTCGTACACATATATATTCACTTCTTACACATATATATTCCATTCTTACACATATTTATTCCGTTCTTATACATATATATTCCGTTCTTACACATATATTTTCCGTTCTTACACATATATTCTGTTCTTACGCATATATATTCCGTTCTTTCGCATATATATTCAGTTCTTACGCATATATATTCCGTTCTTACACATATATATTCCGTTCTTACGCATATATATTCTTACACATATATTCCGTTTTTACACATATATTTTCAGTTCTTACACATATATATTCAATTCTTACACATATATATTCCGTTCTTACACATATATATTCGCTTCTTACACATATATATACCGTTCTTACACATATATATTCAGTTCTTACGCATATATATTCCGTTCTTACACATATATATTCCCTTCTTACACATATATATTCCGTTCTTACGCATATATATTCAGTTCTTAAGCATAAATATTCATTCCTTACACATATATGTTCAGTTCTTACGTATATATATTCAGTTTTACGCTTATATATTCAGTTCTTACGCATATATATTCAGTTCTTACACATATATATTCAGTTCTTACACATATATATTCAGTCCTTACACATATATATGCAGTTTTAACACATATATATTCAGTTCTTACACATGTATATTCACTTCTTACACTTATATATTCCGTTCTTTCACATATATATTTAGTTCTTATACACATATATATTCAGTTCTCTACACATATATATTCCGTTCGTACACATATATATTCAGTTCTTACACATATATATTCCTTTCTTACACATTCAATTCCGTTCTTACACATATATATTCCGTTCTTACACTTATATATTCCGTTCTTACACATATATATTCAGTTCTTACGCATATATATTCAGTTCTTACGCATATATATTCCGTTCTTACACATATATATTCCGTTCTTACACATATATTCCGTTCTTACACATATATATATTCCGTTCTTACACATATATATTCCGTTCTTACACATATATATTCAGTTCTTACACACATATATTCACTTCTTACACATATATATTCCTTTCTTACACATATATATTCCGTTCTTACACATATATATTCCGTTCTTAAAAGTACATATTCCGTTCTTACACATATATATTCCGTTCTTACACATATATATTCCGTTCTTACACGTACATATTGCGTTCTTACACATATATATTCCGTTCTTATTGATATATATTCCGTTCTTACGCATATATATTCAGTTCTTACGCATATATATTCAGTTCTTACACATATATTCAGTTCTAACAGATATAAATTCAGTTCTTACGCATATATATTCAGTCCTTACGCATATATATTCAGTTCTTACGCATATATAATCATTTCTTACACATATATGTTCAGTTCTTATACATATATATTCCGTTCTTACACGTATATATTCCTTTCTTACACATATATATTCCGTTCTTACACATATATATTCATTTCTTACACATATATATTCAGTTCTTACACATATATATTCCGTTCTTACACATATATACACATATATATTCCGTTCTTACACATATATATTCCGTTCTTACACGTACATATTCCGTTCTTACACATATATATTCCGTTCTTACACATATATATTTAGTTCTTACACATATATTCAGTTTTTACGCATATATATTCAGTTCTTGCACATATATATTCAGTTCTTACACATATATTTTCAGTTCTTACTCTTATATATTCAGTTCTTACACATATATATTCCGTTCTTACACATATATATTCACTTCTTACACATATATATTCCGTTCTTACAAATATATATTCAGTTCTTACACGTACATATTCCGTTCTTAAACATATATATTCCGTTCTTACACATATATATTCAGTTCTTACACATATATATTCAGTCCTTACACATATATATTCAGTTTTAACACATATATATTCAGTTCTTACACATGTATATTCACTTCTTACACTTATATATTCCGTTCTTTCACATATATATTTAGTTCTTACACATATATATTCAGTTCTTACACATATATATTCCGTTCTTACACATATATATTCAGTTCTTACACATATATATTCCTTTCTTACACATATATATTCCGTTCTTACACATATATATTCCGTTCTTACACATATATATTCCGTTCTTTACACATATATATTCAGTTCTTACGCATATATATTCAGTTCTTACGCATATATATTCCGTTCTTACACATATATATTCCGTTCTTACACATATATTCCGTTCTTACACATATATATATTCCGTTCTTACACATATATATTCCGTTCTTACACATATATATTCAGTTCTTACACACATATATTCACTTCTTACACATATATATTCCTTTCTTACACATATATATTCCGTTCTTACACATATATATTCCGTTCTTAAAAGTACATATTCCGTTCTTACACATATATATTCCGTTCTTACACATATATATTCCGTTCTTACACGTACATATTGCGTTCTTACACATATATATTCCGTTCTTATTGATATATATTCCGTTCTTACGCATATATATTCAGTTCTTACGCATATATATTCAGTTCTTACACATATATTTAGTTCTTACAGATATATATTCAGTTCTTACGCATATATATTCAGTCCTTACGCATATATATTCAGTTCTTACGCATATATAATCATTTCTTACACATATATGTTCAGTTCTTATACATATATATTCCGTTCTTACACGTATATATTCCTTTCTTACACATATATATTCCGTTCTTACACATATATATTCATTTCTTACACATATATATTCAGTTCTTACACATATATATTCCGTTCTTACACATATATACACATATATATTCCGTTCCTACACATATATATTCCGTTCTTTACACGTACATATTCCGTTCTTACACATATATATTCCGTTCTTACACATATATATTTAGTTCTTACACATATATTCAGTTCTTACGCATATATATTCAGATCTTGCACATATATATTCAGTTCTTACACATATATTTTCAGTTCTTACTCTTATATATTCAGTTCTTACACATATATATTCCGTTCTTACACATATTTATTCCGTTCTTACACATATATATTCCGTTCTTACACATATATATTCAGTTCTTACACATATATATTCACTTCTTACACATATATATTCCGTTCTTACACATATATATTCCGTTCTTACGAATACATATTCATTTCTTATGCATATATATTCAGTTTTTACACATATATATTCAGTTCTTACGCATATATATTCCGTTCTGACGCATATATATTCCGTTCTTACACATATATTCCGTTCTTACACATATATATATTCCGTTCTTACACATATATATTCCGTTCTTACACATATATATTCTGTTCTTACACACATATATTCACTTCTTACACATATATATTCCGTTCTTACACATATATATTCCGTTCTTACACATATATATTCCGTTCTTAAAAGTACATATTCCGTTCTTACACATATATATTCCGTTCTTACACATATATATTCCGTTCTTACACGTACATATTGCGTTCTTACACATATATATTCCGTTCTTATTGATATATATTCCGTTCTTGACGCATACATATTCAGTTCTTACGCATATATATTCAGTTCTTACACATATATTCAGTTTTTACAGATGTATATTCAGTTCTTACGCATATATATTCAGTTCTTACGCATATATATTCAGTTCTTACGCATATATATTCATTTCTTACACATATATATTTTCAGTTCTTATACATATATATTCCGTTGTTACACGTATATATTCCTTTCTTACACATATATATTCCGCTCTGACACATATATATTCACTTCTTACACATATATATTCAGTTCTTACACATATATTTTCCGTTCTTACACATATATACACATATATATTCCGTTCTTACACATATATATTCCGTTCTTACACGTAGATATTCCGTTCTTACACATATATATTCCGTTCTGTACACATATATATTCAGTTCTTACACATATATTCAGTTCTTACGCATATATATTCAGTTCTTGCACATATATATTCAGTTCTTACACATATATATTCAGTTCTTACTTTTATATATTCAGTTCTTACACATATATATTCCGTTCTTTCACATATTTATTCCGTTCTTACACATATATATTTCGTTCTTGACACATATATATTCAGTTCTTACACATATATATTCACTTCTTAAACATATATATTCCGTTCTTACAAATATATATTCCGTTCTTACACGTACATATTCCGTTCTTACACATAAATATTCCGATCTTACACATATATATTCCTTTCTTACGAATACATATTCATTTCTTATGCATATATATTCAGTTTTTACACATATATATTCATTTCTTACAGATATATATTCAGTTTTTACGCATATATATCCAGTTTTAACGCATATATATTCATTTCTTCACATATATGTTCAGTTCTTACACATATATATTCCGTTCTTACACGTACATATTCCGTTCTTACACATATATATTCCGTTCTTACACATATATATTCCGTTCTTACACAAATATTCAGTTCTTACAGCATATATATTCAGCTTCTTACACATATATATTCAGTTCTTACACATATATATTGACTTCTTACACATATATTTTCAGTTCTTACATATATATATTCAGTTTTTACACATATATATTCATTTCTTACACATATATATTCCGTTCTTACACATATATATTCCGTTCTTACACATATATATATTCCGTTCTTGCACATATATATTCAGTTCTTACACATATATATTCACTTCTTACACATATATATTCCGTTCTTACACATATATATTCCGTTCTTACACGTACATATTCCGTTCTTAAACATATATATTCCGTTCTTACTCATATATATTCCGTTCTTACTCATATATATTCCGTTCTTACGCATATATATTCAGTTCTTACGCAAATATATTCAGTTCTTACACATATATTCAGTTCTTACAGATATATATTCAGTTCTTACGCAAATATATTTAGTTCTTACACATATATATTCAGTTCTTACACATATATTTTCAGTTCTTACACATATATATTCAGTTCTTACACTTATATATTCAGTTATTACACATATATATTCCATTCTTACACATATATATTCCGTTGTTATACATATATATTCACTTCTTACACATATATATTCCGTTCTTACAAATATATATTCCGTTCTTACACGTACATATTCCGTTCTTACACATAATTATTCCGTTCTTACACGTATATTTTCCGTTCTTACGAATATATATTCAGTTCTTACACATATATATTCACTTCTTACACATATATATTCAGTCCTTACACATATATATTCCATTCTTACACATATATACACATATATATTCCGTTCTTACACATATATATTCCGTTCTTACACGTACATATTCCGTTCTTACACATATATATTCCGTTCTGTCGCATATATATTCCGTTCTTACGCATATATATTCAGTGTTTACGTATATATATTCACTTCTTACACACATATATTCAGTTTCTTACAAATATATATTCAGTTCTTACACATATATATTCAGTTCTTACACACATATATATTCCGTTCTTACATACATATTCCGTTCTTACACATATATATTCCGTTCTTACACGTATATATTCCGTTCTTACACATATGTATTCCGTTCTTACAAATATATATTCAGTTCTTACACATATATATTCTGTTCTTACACGTATATATTCCGTTCTTACACATATATATTCCGTTCTTACAAATATATATTCAGTTCCTACGCATATATATTCCGTTCTTACACATATATATTCAGTTCTTACGCATATATATTCAGTTCTTACGCATATATATTCATTTCTTACACATATATGTTCAGTTCTAACGCATATATATTCAGTTTTACGCATATATATTCCGTTCTTACGCATATATATTCAGTTCTTACACATATATATTCAGTTCTTACACATATATATTCCGTTCTTACACATATTTATTCCGTTCTTACACATATATATTCCGTTCTTACACATATATATTCAGATCTTACAAATATATATTCAATTCTTACACATATATATTCCGTTCTTACACATATATATTCAGTTCTTACACATATATATTCAGTTCTTACGCATATATATTCAGTTCTTACGCATATATATTCAGTTCTTACGCATATATATTCATTTCTTTCACATGTATGTTCAGTTCTTACACATATATCTTCCGTTCTTACACGTACATATTTCGTTCTTACACATATATATTCCGTTCTTACACATATTTATTCCGTTCTTACACATATATATTCAGTTCTTACACATATATATTCAGTTCTTACACATATATATTCACATCTTACACATATATATTCAGCTCTTACACCTATATATTCCGTTCTTACACGTACATATTCCGTTCTTACACATATATATTCCGTTCTTACACATATATATTCCGTTCTTACGCATATATATTCCGTTCTTACGCATATATATTCAGTTCTTACGCATATATATTCAGTTCTTATACATATATGTTCAGTTCTAACGCATATATATACAGTTTTTTATGCATATATATTCAGTTCTTACGCATATATATTCAGTCCTTACACATATATATTCAGTTCTTACACATATATATTCCGTTCTTACACATATATATTCAGTTCTTACGCATATATATTCATTCCTTACACATAAATGTTCACTTCTTACACACATATATTCAGTTTCTTACAAATATATATTCAGTTCTTACACATATATATTCAGTTCTTACACACGTATATATTCCGTTCTTACATATATATATTCCGTTCTTACACATATATATTCCGTTCTTACACGTATATATTCCGTTCTTACACATATATATTCCGTTCTTACAAATATATATTCAGTTCTTACACATATATATTCTGTTCTTACACGTATATATTCCATTCTTACACATATATATTCCGTTCTTACAAATATATATTCAGTTCCTACGCTTATATATTCCGTTCTTACACATATATATTCAGTTCTTACGCATATATATTCAGTTCTTACGCATATATATTCATTTCTTACACATATATGTTCAGTTCTAACGCATATATATTCAGTTTTACGCATATATATTCAGTTCTTACACATATATATTCAGTACTTACACATATATATTCAGTCCTTACACATATATATTCAGTTTTAACACATATTTATTCAGTTCTTACACATGTATATTCACTTCTTACACTTATTTATTCCGTTCTTTCACATATATATTTAGTTCTTACACATATATATTCAGTTCTTACACATATATATTCCGTTCTTACACATATATATTCAGTTCTTACACATATATATTCCTTTCTTACACATATATATTCCGTTCTTACACATATATATTCCGTTCTTACACATATATATTCCGTTCTTACACATATATATTCAGTTCTTACGCATATATATTCAGTTCTTACGCATATATATTCCGTTCTTACACATATATATTCCGTTCTTACACATATATTCCGTTCTTACACATATATATATTCCGTTCTTACACATATATATTCCGTTCTTACACATATATATTCAGTTCTTACACACATATATTCACTTCTTACACATATATATTCCTTTCTTACACATATATATTCCGTTCTTACACATATATATTCCGTTCTTACACATATATATTCCGTTCTTACACGTACATATTGCGTTCTTACACATATATATTCCGTTCTTATTGATATATATTCCGTTCTTACGCATATATATTCAGTTCTTACGCATATATATTCAGTTCTTACACATATATTCAGTTCTTACAGATATATATTCCGTTCTTACGCATATATATTCAGTCCTTACGCATATATATTCAGTTCTTACGCATATATAATCATTTCTTACACATATATGTTCAGTTCTTATACATATATATTCCGTTCTTACACGTATATATTCCTTTCTTACACATATATATTCCGTTCTTACACATATATATTCATTTCTTACACATATATATTCAGTTCTTACACATATATATTCCGTTCTTACACATATATACACATATATATTCCGTTCTTACACATATATATTCCGTTCTTACACGTACATATTCCGTTTTTACACATATATATTCCGTTCTTACACATATATATTTAGTTCTTACACATATATTCAGTTCTTACGCATATATATTCAGTTCTTACACATATATATTCAGTTTTAACACATATATATTCAGTTCTTACACATGTATATTCACTTCTTACACTTATATATTCCGTTCTTTCACATATATATTTAGTTCTTACACATATATATTCAGTTCTTACACATATATATTCCGTTCTTACACATATATATTCCGTTCTTACACATATATATTCCGTTCTTACACATATATATTCAGTTCTTACGCATATATATTCAGTTCTTACGCATATATATTCCGTTCTTACACATATATATTCCGTTCTTACACATATATTCCGTTCTTACACATATATATATTCCGTTCTTACACATATATATCCCGTTCTTACACATATATATTCAGTTCTTACACACATATATTCACTTCTTACACATATATATTCCTTTCTTACACATATATATTCCGTTCTTACACATATATATTCCGTTCTTAAAAGTACATATTCCGTTCTTACACATATATATTCCGTTCTTACACATATATATTCCGTTCTTACACGTACATATTGCGTTCTTACACATATATATTCCGTTCTTATTGATATATAATCCGTTCTTACGCATATATATTCAGTTCTTACGCATATATATTCAGTTCTTACACATATATTCAGTTCTTACAGATATATATTCAGTTCTTACGCATATATATTCATTCCTTACGCATATATATTCAGTTCTTACGCATATATAATCATTTCTTACACATATATGTTCAGTTCTTATACATATATATTCCGTTCTTACACGTATATATTCCTTTGTTACACATATATATTCCGTTCTTACACATATATATTCATTTCTTACACATATATATTCAGTTCTTACACATATATATTCCGTTCTTACACATATATACACATATATATTCCGTTCTTACACATATATATTCCGTTCTTACACGTACATATTCCGTTCTTACACATATATATTCCGTTCTTACACATATATATTTAGTTCTTACACATATATTCAGTTCTTACGCATATATATTCAGTTCTTGCACATATATATTCAGTTCTTACACATATATTTTCAGTTCTTACTCTTATATATTCAGTTCTTACACATATATATTCCGTTCTTACACATATTTATTCCGTTCTTACACATATATATTCCGTTCTTACACATATATATTCAGTTCTTACACATATATATTCACTTCTTACACATATATATTCCGTTCTTACAAATATATATTCCGTTCTTACACGTACATATTCCGTTCTTAAACATATATATTCCGTTCTTACACATATATATTCCGTTCTTACGAATACATATTCATTTCTTATGCATATATATTCAGTTTTTACACATATATATTCAGTTCTTACGCATATATATTCCGTTCTGACGCATATATATTCCGTTCTTACACATATATTCCGTTCTTACACATATATATATTCCGTTCTTACACATATATATTCCGTTCTTACACATATATATTCAGTTCTTACACACATATATTCACTTCTTACACATATATATTCCGTTCTTACACATATATATTCCGTTCTTACACATATATATTCCGTTCTTAAAAGTACATATTCCGTTCTTACACATATATATTCCGTTCTTACACATATATATTCCGTTCTTACACGTACATATTGCGTTCTTACACATATATATTCCGTTCTTATTGATATATATTCCGTTCTTACGCATACATATTCAGTTCTTACGCATATATATTCAGTTCTTACACATATATTCAGTTTTTACAGATGTATATTCAGTTCTTACGCATATATATTCAGTTCTTACGCATATATACTCAGTTCTTACGCATATATATTCATTTCTTACACATATATGTTCAGTTCTTATACATATATATTCCGTTCTTACACGTATATATTCCTTTCTTACACATATATATTCCGTTCTTACACATATATATTCACTTCTTACACATATATATTCAGTTCTTACACATATATATTCCGTTCTTACACATATATACACATATATATTCCGTTCTTACACATATATATTCCGTTCTTACACGTAGATATTCCGTTCTTACACATATATATTCCGTTCTTACACATATATATTCAGTTCTTACACATATATTCAGTTCTTACGCATATATATTCAGTTCTTGCACATATATATTCAGTTCTTACACATATATATTCAGTTCTTACTTTTATATATTCAGTTCTTACACATATATATTCCGTTCTTTCACATATTTATTCCGTTCTTACACATATATATTCCGTTCTTACACATATATATTCTGTTCTTACACATATATATTCACTTCTTAAACATATATATTCCGTTCTTACAAATATATATTCAGTTCTTACACATATATATTCCGTTCTTTCACATATTTATTCCGTTCTTACACATATATATTCCGTTCTTACACATATATATTCTGTTCTTACACATATATATTCACTTCTTAAACATATATATTCCGTTCTTACAAATACATATTCCGTTCTTACACATAAATTTTCCGATCTTACACATATATATTCCGTTCTTACGAATACATATTCATTTCTTATGCATATATATTCAGTTTTTACACATATATATTCAGTTCTTACAGATATATATTCAGTTTTTACGCATATATATCCAGTTCTTACGCATATATATTCATTTCTTACATATATATTTCAGTTCTTACACATATATATTCCGTTCTTACACGTACATATTCCGTTCTTACACATATATAATCGGTTCTTACACATATATATTCCGTTCTTACACATATATATTCAGTTCTTACATATATATATTCACTTCTTACACATATATATTCAGTTCTTACACATATATATTGACTTCTTACACATATATTTTCAGTTCTTACATATATATATTCAGTTCTTACACATATATATTCATTTCTTACACATATATATTCCGTTCTTACACATATATATTCCGTTCTTACACATATATATATTCCGTTCTTGCACATATATATTCAGTTCTTACACATATATATTCACTTCTTACACATATATATTCCGTTCTTACACATATATATTCCGTTCTTACACGTACATATTCCGTTCTTACACATATATATTCCGTTCTTACTCATATATATTCCGTTCTTACTCATATATATTCCGTTCTTACGCATATATATTCAGTTCTTACGCAAATATATTCAGTTCTTACACATATATTCAGTTCTTACAGATATATATTCAGTTCTTACGCAAATATATTCAGTTCTTACACATATATATTCAGTTCTTACACATATATTTTCAGTTCTTACACATATATATTCAGTTCTTACACTTATATATTCAGTTATTACACATATATATTCCATTCTTACACATATATATTCCGTTGTTATACATATATATTCACTTCTTACACATATATATTCCGTTCTTACAAATATATATTCCGTTCTTACACGTACATATTCCGTTCTTACACATAATTATTCCGTTCTTACACATATATTTTCCGTTCTTACGAATATATATTCAGTTCTTACACATATATATTCACTTCTTACACATATATATTCAGTCCTTACACATATATATTCCATTCTTACACATATATACACATATATATTCCGTTCTTACACATATATATTCCGTTCTTACACGTACATATTCCGTTCTTACACATATATATTCCGTTCTGTCGCATATATATTCCGTTCTTACGCATATATATTCAGTGTTTACGTATATATATTCACTTCTTACACACATATATTCAGTTTCTTACAAATATATATTCAGTTCTTACACATATATATTCAGTTCTTACACACATATATATTCCGTTCTTACATATATATTCCGTTCTTACACATATATATTCCGTTCTTACACGTATATATTCCGTTCTTACACATATATATTCCGTTCTTACAAATATATATTCAGTTCTTACACATATATATTCTGTTCTTACACGTA
>JAWPHD010022102.1:0-26207 GCA_037043455.1 Cyrtodaria siliqua
TAGGATCGTGTAGAGCGTTTGGACTTTGCAAGAGTTCATTGTTGATTTGTCAAAATCATAATTTTGTGACCATTCCTCAACGATCTGCAGGTCTACGCTAATATTTGACCTTCATACAACTCTGTAATGGACAGACGGATGCTCTGTTACAAAAAAATGAATATTATATGCTATATAAAATGCTATAAACCCATTTTTTAAAACGTTGTGGTGCCCAGGTCGAGATTATGGTGCCCATGTCCCGACATGGTGCCCAGAGCAAGTAACTTTAAAAGAAAACAACGGTCACATTTAATAAAATATACACAGGTATCCACTAAATAAATATTGAAATGACTTGACCTTTGTTAAAATGTGTTTGTGGGAAACTTAATTCAACTTCAAACTACTAAATTATCCAATAAGTCCATCCCTCCACAATCCCTGCTTTTTGTTTCGAACTCTGTTCATGTTCCTATTAATTATCCACCAAATAGTCTCTATAGTACATAACTATAAGGCGAATTGGACAGCCAACCAGTACTTGATAAATGTGACCGGTTTTTTTCTTCTTTTAAAGTTACTTGCACTGGGCACCATGTCGCGACCTGGGCACCATAGTCTCGACCTGGGCACCATGACGTTTCAAACAAGAGGTCAATGACCTTGAAGCTCTACTGATTGATTTTGATTTCAGGAAGTAGTCCCTACAAACTGTTTTTTTGAAAATCTATTTTTAGCCGTGGTGGCCATCTTGAATTTTCGGCCGACCTGAAATTTTGCAAGGATCAATTAGACATCAAGAGCAACATTCCTGTGAAGTTTTATGAAAATCCGTCAAGTAGTTTCAGAGGAGTAGTCGCTACAAGTTTTCATTATATAACTCTATGTAAACAAACATGGCCACTGGCAGCCATGTTTAACGTCGAATCAAAATAATGTTCGACTTGAATAACCATCATGTCATGCTGATCATTTAAGAAAAAGTCCCACATCAATATCACTTATATTTTTCAAGAAGTAGTCGCTACAAAGTTGTATTTTGAAAATCTATTTTTAGCCATGGTGGCCATCTTGAATTTCCGTCCGACCTGAAATTTATCTAGGATCAATTAGACATCAAGAGCAACATTCCTGTGAAGTTTTATGAAAATCCGTCGAGTAGTTTCAGAGGAGTAGTCGCTACAAGTTTTCATTATATAACTCTATGTAAACAAACATGGCCACTGGCAGCCATGTTTAACGTCGAATCAAAATAATGTTCGACTTGAATAACCATCATATCATGCTGATCATTTAAGAAAAAGTCCCACATCAATATCACTTATAGTTTTCAAGAAGTAGTCCCTACAAAGTTGTATTTTGAAAATCTATTTTTAGCCATGGTGGCCATCTTGAATTTCCAGCCGACCTGAAATTTTGCTAGGATCAATTAGACATCAAGAGCAACATTCCTGTGAAGTTTTATGAAAATCCGTCAAGTAGTTTCAGAGGAGTAGTCGCTACAAGTTTTCATTATATAACTCTATGTAAACAAACATGGCCACTGGCAGCCATGTTTAACGTCGAATCAAAATAATGTTCGACATGAATAACCAGCATGTCATGCTGATCATTTTAGAAAAAGTCCCATATCAATATCACTTATAGTTTTCAAGAAGTAGTCGCTACAAACTTGTATTTTGAAAATCTAATTTTAGCCATAGTGGCCATCTTGAATTTCCGGCCGACCTGAAATTTTGCTAGGATCAATTAGACATCAAGAGCAACATTTCTGTGAAGTTTCATGAAAATCCGTCAAGTAGTTTCAGAGGAGTAGTCGCTACAAGTTTTCATTATATAACTCTATGTAAACAAAGATGGCCACTGGCAGCCATGTTAAATGTCGAATCAAAATAATGTTCATCTCGTATAACCATCATGTCATGCTGATCATTTTAGAAAAAGTCCCATATCAATATCACTTATAGATTTCAAGAAGTAGTCGCTACCAACTTATTTTTTAAAAATTTATTTTTAACTGTGGCAGCCATCTTGAATTTCTGGCTGATCTGAAATTTTGCTAGGATCAATTAGACATTAAGAGCAACATTCCTGTAAAACTTCATGAAAATCCGCCAAGTATTTTCAGAGGAGTAGTCGCTACAAGTTTTTACTATATAACTCTATGTAAACAAAGATGGCCGCTGGCAGCCACGTTTAACGTCGAATCAAAACGATTTTTGATGAGGACCAACATCATATCATGCTGATCATTTTAGAAAAAGTCCCATATCAATATCACTTATAGTTTTCAAGAAGTAGTCGCTACAAACTTGAATTTAAAAAATCTATTTTTAGCTTTGGCGGCCATCTTGGATTTCACATCAACATGAATTTTTGCTAGGATCAACTAGACTTCATGGGCAACATTTCTGTAAAGTTTTATGAATATCCATCCAGTAGTTTCAGAGGAGTAGTCGCTACAAATAAAAGTTAACGGACGGACGGACAGACGACGGACGCCGCACCACGGCATAAGCTCTGCTGATCTCTGATCAGTAGAGCTAAAAATGGGTTTATAGCATTTTATATGGGGCATATAATATTCAGTTATTTGTACCAGAGCATCCGTCTGTCAATTACACAGTTGTATGAAGGTCAAATATTAGCGTAGACCTGCATATCGTTAAAGAATGGTCACAAAATTCTGATTTTGACAAATCAAAAATGAACTCTTGCAAAGTCCAAACGCTCTACACGATTAGAATTTGGCATTTTTTCAATTATTTTGCTTTCAAAATAAAGGCTGGACATATTTGTCCGGAATGACATTCCCCGATTTTGGGGAATTGGACATAAAACGTCTTGATAAAAAAACAACACAATTTCACACTCACCTTTTGACGACAATTTCTGCGCTGGGCACCGTAACGGAGAATGCACGGTGACAATTTTAACGCATAACAATAACGTTATGGTGCCTTTGATTCCCCACCGTGATATATAAGACTTTTTTTTAAACCGGTATCTGTGCCTTTAACATTTAACAAAAAATGTATTTATATATTTATATAATATTTTCATAAAAAGAACAAAGATTTTTTCATCAGTTATTAAATAAGTGCAAATGTCTGTAAACATTTATTTTCTTTGTCAGGCCATTCTGAACCTAGGAATTTAAATGTATTAAAAAAAAAAGTTATCCGTTGTCCTGGAAACAAAATTCAATGAACAATGCGACCTGTATATCCAGGTCATCAGAGTTTACAAAAAAGTCAGGGATTACAATGTTGGCTACTCTGCCAATTAATTCTTCAAAACACCCTTTTGTAGTACAAATGGACATACCGGTACAGCAAAATCTATTTTAATTTCAAGTAAAGCTTATGTGACTTGAGAGCCACTATCAGGCATACCATTAAACTGTGTGTAAGTGTAATTTCAGTAAAATGTAAAATATGTAAAGCCTCATTTTCAACGAAGAGTTTATTTATTAAGAGATTTTGTATGGCTGACGGTGACAGCAGTTCAGAGATATTTAATGTACACACAGGATATCCCCACCCACCCACCTGCACACAGGACCAATGGCTTTACATCTCCTCCAAATCAGTTCATAATCTCACAGTGCCATGCCCAGGTAAAATAATATCGGAGAGCGTTTGATATACCTTGGATGTGGTCCCAATGCAGATAAAATGTTTAACCCATTGACTTCTAGGACGAGAGTAAAGTATGCTATCCACTCGACCCACAGACCTAATAACAATATTAATATGTATGTGACTCGACCACAGCAACTCCATTTACAAAATAAATTTATTTGTTATTTAAGCATTAATATAACTATTTTAAACTAACATCCCAAAAAAAATCAAGACTGGTCCCGCGAAATATGCACTGACCCGACAATATCAAATAGGGTCCATGTAAAATGAAGGTGGGTGGGGTACGACAAATCATAAAACTGACATAACTTCCTTATTTATAGGCCCATAGACATGAAATCGGTTTTAAATCAAAGAACAGACAATATGCTATTCACCAAACGACACTATGTGAGAAGAAGACGCCTACTTTAGTTTCCATCGACGATAAAGCGAGTTGTTGACGCTCACCGTGATTTTCACCCATATATATGGCCCAAAACTACAAACTTTTTCACACTGTCCATTTTTTGTACCCAGGCACAACTGGTTACATTGGATACAAAAAAAATACAATAAAAATAGCCCAACAATTGTTCATGAGTTTATTTCTTGTACCCAGGCACAACTGGTTACACTGGACACAAAAAAAAATTCCCAACATTTTTCACAAGTTCATTTTTTGTACCAAGACACAACTGGTTACATTGTATACTAAAAAATAGCCCAATATTTTTCACGAGTTCATTTTTTTACCCAGGAACAACTGGTTATATTGGATACAAAAGTATTGAACATGTTTCCATTAATAATTGATATATATAGTGTTTTAGGACATACCTTAGTTTGGGTACATGGTTACACAGGGATACACCAGGTACAAACTGGGTACAACTAATAATATGAATAGATTTGAGGCAGAGCACTTTTGGATACATGGTTACCCAGGGATACACCAGGTACAAACTGGGTACAAGTGGGTACAACTAATAATATTAATAGATTTGAGGCAGAGCAATTTTGGGTACATGGTTACAAAGGGCTACACCAGGTACAAACTGGGTACAAGTGGGTACAACTAATAATATTAATATATTTGAGGCAGAGCAATTTTGGGTACATGGTTACACAGGGATACACCAGGTACAAACTGGGTACAAGTGGGTACAACAAATAATATTAATATATTTGAGGCAGAGCAATTTTGGGTACATGGTTACACAGGGATACACCAGGTACAAACTGGGTACAAGTGGGTACAACAAATAATATTAATATATTTGAGGCAGAGAACTTTTGGGTACATGGTTACAAACGGCTACACCAGGTACAAACTGGGTACAAGTGGGTACAACTAATAATATTAATAGATTTGAGGCAGAGCAATTTTGGGTACATGGTTACACAGGGATACACCAGGTACAAACTGGGTACAAGTGGGTATTACTAATAACATTAATATATTTGAAGCCGAGCAATTTTGGGTACATGGTTACAAAGGGATACACCAGGTACAAACTGGATACAACTAATAACATTAATATATTTGAAGCCGAGCAATTTTGGGTACATGGTTACAAAGGGATACACCAGGTACAAACTGGGTACAAGTGGGTATTACTAATAACATTAATATATTTGAAGCCGAGCAATTTTGGGTACATGGTTACAAAGGGATACACCAGGTACAAACTGAGTACAGGTGGGTACATCTAATAATATTAATAGATTTGAGGCAGAGCAATTTTGGGTACATGGTTACACAGGGATACACCAGGTACAAACTGGGTACAAGTGGGTACAACTAATAACATTAATAGATTTGAGGCAGAGCAATTTTGGGTACATGGTTACAAAGGGATACACCAGGTACAAACTGGGTACAAGTGGGTACAACTAATAACATTAATAGATTTGAGGCAGAGCAATTTTGGGTACATGGTTACAAAGGGATACACCAGGTACAAACTGGGTACAAGTGGGTACAACTAATAACATTAATAGATTTGAGGCAGAGCAATTTTGGGTACATGGTTACAAAGGGATACACCAGGTACAAACTGGGAACAAGTGGGTACGTGGGTACAACTAATAATATTAATAGATTTGAGGCAGAGCAATTTTGGGTACATGGTTACAAAGGGATACACCAGGTACAAACTGGGTACAAGTGGGTACAACTAATAATATGAACAGATTTGAGGCAGAGCCATTTTGGATACATGGTTACACAGGGATACACCAGGTACAAACTGGGTACAAGTGGGTACAACTAATAATATTAATAGATTTGAGGCAGATACATTTTAGGTTGGTTACACAGGGATACACCAGGTACAAACTGGGTACAAGTAGGTACAACTAATAATATTAATAGATTTGAGGCACATTAGTTTTGGATACCTGCTTACACAGGGCTTAAATCAGACAAGATACTAACTCAGTAACTGGCTGCAGTGTATACATAAAAATAAATATAAAAATTGAACAGTAATACATAATGTTGGTAGGGTTTATCGAACGCTGGGGTTTAAATCCCAGTGTTTATTAAACCCTACCGCCATTATATATACACTGTAGCCAGTTAGTATAATTTCGTCTGCTTCAATATTAAGAACAGATTCAAAAAAGTTTTTTGGGGGCCATTTTGGGTTTTTTATACTCCACCTGGCCTTTATTGAATATATTTATGACATGTTTATGTGAATGTGTGCGCATCATTATTCATAGAAAAACATTTTGAGTGAGACAAATAATTTCTAATTGATTCTTGGTTGTTTTAAGTCTTACATTTACTACTCTAGTATGTTTTTGTTTTTTTTATGGTGTTTACGCAATCACCTCCAGGATAAATAACCAATTATTTGTTAGTTACATTAATAATTTCCCAATATGATTGCTTTGTTGTATAAAATGGTATTTGCAAACAGGGCTTTATAATTATCAGCCCAGTTGCAAATTATTTCCAGCCTGGCTAATTTCAAATTCAAGATTGTAGATCATGCTAATAAAATCCTGAAACAACTGAGCAATTAAAAAAAATCCATATTACCTTTTGATATTTGCAATTTGTCCAGCTTATTAAATTACTATAGAAGAGAATATAATATCTCGAAAAAGATTATCTGGCAAAATTAATATATACTGTAGCAGCATTAAAGATCAACTGTAGGTGTCGCCTGATGACCAGTGCTAATTTTGCTTTACATTGTATTGCAGACAGATAAAATAAATAATAGCTACTACTGGACAATGAACTAATCATTATTAATACCTTATCTGAGTTTCCTTACTGCATACAGATTGTGTTCTTTATGAATAACTAAATTTGTCAATACATTTGTTCCATGTTAAATCAGCATACCTAATTCCTAAAAGTAAGTATCAACACTTGATGGAATGTTCACACAGTCACACACACTATTAAACAATCATTAGAAATACAATTTATAGTTTTTAATATTTAAGTTTGATTAAATTATTAAAATTAGTTTGTTGTTTTCTAAGGATTAGAGTGCCTCTACCATATGGGCCCCCGTGAAGAATCCCACGTTGACCCGGCATTATGTCTGCACTTTTCATCGTTGTGGTGTGTAGGTTGTATCTGTGTGATGTGATGACTGCGTCGGTTCTATTGTTGATGTGTTGATGGTTGTCGCTCTCGCTCTGTGTTGTTTCGCTGCGGCGGTGATGTGCTGTCTGGAGTGGTGCTGGCCTACATCCGCTAGGTGGTGTTGTTGCCTACATCCGCTACTGGGCCGGGGTCCTGTCTTTGGGCCACCCCGCCTCTGCAACCTGCGTCCCCGGAGGCCTAAAGTTCTATAGGCACGCAGGTTGCTGACTCCGTTGCTCCATGTACTTCGCCAGGCTTCCCCACGTTGGATCCGTTAAGTTGCTGAGTCGTCGACCTCACATTCAATATATACATAGCCCATATATGCCACACCAAACATTCGGGGGGTTCCACATACAGACTGTCGACGCTCAGCTAACTTCTTCACCTCGATGGTTGTTCCTGGCGATGTTCCATGGCGGGCGGGACAACGGAGACGACACCGATCTTGGTCATCAGCACTGACTGGGATAGTCGGTCCCAATCAGTCTTGACGTGCCTTCCCCACGACGTGCACGTGTCGGTATCAACAGAGAAGTATTACAATTAGTGAAAAGTATACATTTTTATAAGGAATCTGGTAATGTACATAGATTTGTATAAGGGTGATTATAATTGGCTACATACTAGTAAAGCTCCACCCATTAATGGAATACAATACTGCACATCAAAGATTTTGAAAATCAAAGAGGGGAGATCACAGTTATAACAGTTAGATGATTTATGACTCCAGCCCAACATTCCTGAGATTTATGACCCATTATAAACTTCAATCAGACTCCTGTGGTGATGTAGGGGTTTTATGACCATTGATCAACTTCAATGGAAATTCACTTCCTGTTAGTTGTAAACCTCAAACTTCCTGTAGTAGTGGTTTTATGACTCAGATAATATACCATCATGTGTTGTTAGGTAGTGTTGTTTATGACCTCTGATATGCCTTTATCAAACTTCATTAGAAACCATTTAATTTGATTATCCCTATCTTAAACAATTAATTAGATACTCAAAAATAGGAAAAACAGATATTTTTACATCAAAATCCTCTTTTTTGCTTTGAATTAATGAAAATGGCTCATGGTTTCAAAATCCATGTAATGGGGCGACAGGGTGAGGGGTATTTTCGTTGAAGTACGCACATCAACGCTTTCGCACCCCAGCAAAAAACGCAGTGAAACTGTGATGAAGCAATCATGAACATAGTGGGTCCTCCTAATAACCAAATTTGTGCCAGATACGTTGTTAGTACTTTCTGCCCGCGTCATATGACGTAACTCTTGGTTTCGCTTATGAACCTGCGACACTCAGATTCACACAATCCTAGCAAAATATTAATATCAGACATAAATACTGTGTACTAAAATAAAATTAAAGTTTTCAGCTAAATGCACGTCAAGATATTTGATACGCACCAAGACATTTGATTATTAATACAGAGATGCATTTCCCCCCCTTAAGTTTACATCATTTATTATTTCCTGTTTTGCTGTCTATGTACCTGGGATAATAATTGAAGCCTCAAGGGATCCGTCTCATATAACGCCCTGCTCAGACTTTGTTTGTTTTAATGTTTTCAATCTTAGAATAATTTAATGCATCTATTCTCTGACAGACCTTTTAATGATTCCCTGACTTAGATTTGTTCAATGAATGCTTCTTCTCGGTCTTTTTATAATTTTTTATTGCATCTTGGACTCAGTAGAGCTTTTTCAACGCTTCTTGGACTAAGATTTATTCAACGTTTCTCAGACTTTTTCTTTTTTGATTGCTTCTTGAATTTTGAGCATTTTCAACGTTTCTCGGACTTTTTCTTTTTTGATTGCTTCTTGAATTTTGAGAATTTTCAACGTTTCTCGGATTGAGACATTTTTTTATGTTTTTCGGACTCGGAGCCTTTTCAATTCTCTCGGATTTAGACATTTTTCAACGCTTCTCGGACTTTCCGTACTTTAAATTAGCCTTCCGATCGTTCTACTAACAATAATAGTAAATTAAAATGAAAAGAAGGAAGCATGTTTGAATATTTTTACATACATTTCTGCGACTGCTGTCCTTCAGAATTCTTTTAAAGAAAATATTTCTCCACAAATCTGTACAAAATAACATATTACTGAAACATTTTTATTGGATCATTTAATACTGTTTTTTAATGATGATTTAGGCTGGAAAAAATCTCAAAGAACTACTAAAATCTCGCACATGGACAAATAACTACTAGATAATATCCACTTGTCCGTATCTGTCTTGGACAAAACATGGTTTTGTGTCTATAAAGCATAATATGATAAATTATTTAAAAAATAACAAGATATTAAGCCTAGATCTTATGAAAAAGAGTTCAGAATACTTCATTCATATGAGTTCATGCGATTTAACGTTGAAATCTTTATTTTACATTGAATGTCAAAAATAAAGAATTCCCATATATTGCCATGGATATACAGGTCAGAGGCGTAGCTTGGCCTTTTTGACGGCATAGGCCCGCAGTTAAAAGTTATTGTGCCCAAACCCCCCCCCCCCATCCCCCCCGCCCCCCCCCCCCCCCCCCACACCCGAATTTTATTGCATTTTTGGAATTTTTAATTTTTCTATTTCTGAAAATTAGGCGTAGGCCCGGGCCTACATGGCCTACGCAGAGCTACGCCAATGCAGGTAACCTGGATTTGAAACTCCCTATACGCACCTTGTTAATTCCCGATTTATCCGCCGAATGGCCAATAAGCTAGTTCCCTGATTATTCTGCGGTAAACAACAGGGTACCAGTCAGCGCCTTTATTTTTCATAAAAATGTATACACATTCTAAGTGAAACTCCTGTTTTATTTATGGATCGATATTCAAAATAATTATTCCTTTGTATTGCTTTATTGTGTAGATTTGAATGGCAGCCTTGGATTTCTGTATAGCCTTTGTTTTCGTCTCAAATGTTGCTATTTAAGTTGGTTGAAAAATAGTATTACGATGCGATACCTGCGTATTTGGTATGACACGTTTGACTTTTGGGGTACTTGCGTGCAATAAAACAGAAATATTATATCGATCACCAATATCCTGTTATTTGGAACACAAAACAACCCTTTGAATTATATCTGTTACCGCCCTTCTAAGGGGACAATATGCCGAAATATCGCGCACGAACACCTTGTATATTCGGTATGACACCTCTGACTTAGGGGTGGAAGGGTGCAATAAAAACGAACGGAAAGCATTCCACCGATTATTACATCCTGTTTATTGGCACACATGGTGACAAAACTGAATTGTATGAAAATACAAAAATGCCGACACGTCGACCGCACTGTATATTCGGTATCGAACGGTGTTAATTAGAAGGCGCCAGACGTGCAATATGAAACAATAGACCACTAAATCCATCGTAGTTTAATTAAACAAGACAACTGCAGCCAAAATCAAGTCGAATTACCTAATGTTTGTTTATTAAAGTTAAAACAGAAGGCACTTTATAGAATGAAGAATAATCTCTCAGCTTGTATTTGAATTAGCCAGCTAGTTTAAATACTTTTCCCGAAAGAAAGAATTGAATTGGGGTTTTAAGGCGCACCAACACATGAAAAGGTTATATGGCGCCTAACAGGCATGAACATGCCAGGCTCATCTTCCATGTACATCGAGATAAAATATGGAAAATGGGCCTAGAACCTTCTCACCCTGAACTGCAGAGTAAGAAGACAGCAACGATATACATATAAATATATATAATTTGTCGAGTCATGTCACTGTCGCAGCTTCACTTGCGGTCAAACGAACGTAATTGTTCTTATTTAGTTCGTTTTTAGTAAAGCTTAAATAGACATCACTGTATAGAATGAAGAATTATCATTCAGCTCGTATTTGAATTAGCCAGCTAGCTTAAATACTTTTCCCAAAATAAACAAATCAGCAACAATATGTATATATATATATATTTTTTAAATTTGCCGATTCACGTCACTGTCGCAGTTTCACATACGGTCAAACGAACGTAATTGTTCTTATTAAGTTTGTTTTTAGTAAAGCTAAAACATACATAACTGTATAGAATAAATAATTATCCTTTAGCTCTTATTTGAATTAGCCAGATAGCTTAAATACTTTTCCCTAAATAAACAAATCAGCAACGATATGTATATATATTTTTTTAAATTTGCCGAGTCACGTCACGGTCGCAGTTTCACATACGGTCAAACGATTGATTGATTGAATTGGGGTTTTAAGGCGCACCAACACATTACAGGTTATATGGCGCCTAACAGGCATGAACATGCCAGGCTCATCTTCCATGTACATCGAGATAAAATATGGAAAAAGGGCCTAGAGCCTTCTCACCCTGAACTGCAGAGTTGCTGCAAATTCTATCGTAAAAACTCCATTTACGCTGGAGCCACGTTTATTGTTTTTCTGCCACTGCTCTTAGAGATGTGAGCGAGATGGTACCTGAAACAATGCAGGGGTCATGATGAAGACCTTTAATGAGCATGAACAAAAAATGACAAAATGAATATGAATGGGGGTGTCCTACCCCTCTGCATGTGACGGTGTGTTTGCAGTGGTTGTAATCTACCCCGGAAACCACACGGGGAACGGTCAAACGAACGTAATTTTTGTTACTTAGTTCGTTTTTAGTAAAGCTAAAACCAACATCACTGTATAGAATAAAGAATTATCTTTCAACTCGTCTTTGAAATAGCCGGCTATCGTAAATACTTTTCCCAAAACAAATACATGGCAATCTTGAAGTGTTAGGAATGGGTTTCTCGATTTATATATTCAGCATCATTTTTACTTTTACCCTGGTTACATTTAAATAAATTAAATTTTCATTATTCACTATTTCGTCTTATTATACTATAAGTTTTAATATATTATTGGTGCATTAATATCAAAAATTAAAAATATGCAAAAACAAATTGCTTAATACTATTCTTATAATTAATAATAATGATTGGACAAAGGCAAGTTATACAGAACAACTAGCGGGACGCCATGAGTTTTTAAAAAATAAAGATTGCCGTGTGTCTCTTTGACAACGATATGTATACTAGGTTTTCTTACATTTGATCAATTGGTAAGTTGGTGCGTAACTTAGCGCAATGCGCAGGCGCGAAAATACCTTACCTGTACGCGCAAGTATTCATGGGTAAATTATTATTCGGCGGATAAATTGGATTTACGACATGTTTCAAATCCAGTGTATGTAGATCTATGATATTGCCTTTTATTTTTATTGTTTTGATTGGTCGACAGCTGAAAATTTAGAGTTTTATTTGCCTTATTGGTCAGCGTGTCATGGTTCTTTTTTTATTGGACTCCTTGCCAGTCCATTTAATCAATCAGGCGATGGTTGAAAATTATGTGTTATTGGTGCTTTTTTCAATTTTTTTCAAAATGAATGAATCATGTTTTATGGCATTTAATTTAATAGGTCATGTGCCAAAAAATGATAAAATATGAAATGATGTTGTAATTAAAAATGTGTGTAAATTTATATAGATAAAACTATTTACAAATAAGGGGTGATATGGTAGTAATATAAACTATGTATATATATGTTATGCGCAAAATGAGAATATGGACAATTCCGGAATTGCTCTGCGCAAAGTAAGAATTCTTAAAATGCACGGCATTATCGGAATTCTCAAAATGCGCGGTTCAATTCCGGAATAGTCTGTGCGCAAAGTAGGAATTGGGACAAAGTAAGAATATGTTCGTTATCCTTAGTGCGCAAAGTAGGAAATGGAACAAAGTAGGAATATTTTCGTTAATCATATTTACTTTTTTTTACCACCTAAATATACATGGAAACGAATCTTCAAACTATCAATAAGCGTATACGAAAACGCACACTTAAAGCTGTACAGTCCCTATTTTAACTGGTAATAACTCATGAATGTGAATGAGTCACGTGTGAAGTAGTTTCAAATCGACGAACACCCCAAAAGTCGGTATATAAGGAGAAATCGATACGTAAAATTTCACACGGAAGTCCAGACTCTATTGTGCCCATAGCGACCAGGGTTCTCCAGGCGTTTTAGTTGGCGGAGGGACTTTAAAACTTCGAATTACACACACACACACACACGTAAAATTTCACATTTTTATTTAGCCTCCGTACAGGTAACATCGATAAATATACGGCTCCTGAATATATGTGATAAAAAAATAGTTGCCTGGAACGGGATTTGAACCACAGCCTTGCACTTACAAGATTTGAAACAATTACGCTGAACCTCTAGACCACTACTATTTATTGGTATTTTGTAGCATTCTTAACACTAAATAGGCATTACGTAATAACAAGAGCGTGCACACAAACTCATCAAGCGCTAAATAACAAGTCGAGATATGGTTGATTTGAGGCGAAGTATTAGTTTCATATTGATAAGATACAGTATTATACCAGGCAATGTTAATTTACACATGACACAATATGGACTGCATATTTATTGATCCATCTTTAGTTGCGTTCAAATATGTTAAGTTATTTTCCCTCATAATATATGGTAGTTAGTATTTTTCAAGTAGCGTTGTAGTTCAGTGGAAAGAGCACAGGACTTGAAATCAGAAGGTCGTGTGTTCGAGCCCCGAAAGAAGCTAACTTTTTTTTTCTGTAAAAATTACTGTAACCTTGTATACGGTAGGCACGATGTGCACTGGTCGATGTATATACAGTAAATGATTTCCTGCTTTCTTTCTTTCTAAGGTTTATAGTCCCTCTACCATATGAGCCCCCGGGAAGAATCCCCCGTTGACTCGGCATTATGTTTGGACTAAAAAGATTTTGATTTTGAATTTTGAATTGAGAGACTCCGCCTCAGAGTCGTCCAAAGTGTCTGAATTGTCTGCCAAATATATAATCATAGCACTGGCGGTTAATTTAACCTAATTTCGCGCGCTATGATTATGAGTGTGTTTGGTGGTTTTTTAAACTGTTTTTGATTTACTTTGTGTTTTGGTTCGCAACTGCATTACTTGTTATAATTGGTTTGTCCTGGGGTGACGGGCCGTGGGGCGATGTGGGATATGCGTACTGCCCTGCTTGTTGCCTGGCATGGTACCGTATTTTATATTAATACCAGGTGACCATAACCCTCTTTTATGGGGCCACGGCCCCTGGTTTGGGGTTTTTGGGGCATTGATGTTATATGCGCGTACTGACAAGGTACCGCATATATTTTTTACATGGCCATTGTTATGGGGTTTATTGGGCAATTAACTTTTTTACTTGATATTCAAGGGCAGCAGTTGCGTATCAAAGGTGTATATTGATGTATTTTGGGTTATTATGCCTCTGGGCACGAGGCTTGATTAGTGTCTAGGCGTGGTCAGTTTGGATCGACTAGGGGGAGGCTAGGAGCCTCACCGGTGGGACCTTCCCTGTGTGATGTCTTGTAGGTTGAATCTCGAATGCGTTGATGGTTTGATGCTTCTTGAAGATGCCCAGGTGCACTTGTGCCACTCACTTTAGGTTTGTGACAACTTGTGCCCCTGGGCCGTAGACCGCGCTAAGGTAGATAGGTTGGCGTTGCAGGTCCGGACTCCCTCTTCAAGACATCTAGGCGCATTATACTGACATATTAGTGAGATTCTAACCTATTATTGATTGACCATACCTTTTGTTGGTTTTTGGAACATAACACGGCCTCATTTTTAGATTATTATTTACATTTTGGATTTGGGCATATAGCCTTTATTGGTACATATGCATTTATATATCAGTTTATCATGGTTTTATTTACAGAAACAAGATGGTTTGGTCAATCTCTTATAGGTGTAGATGGTACTTGTTGGTTAAGGTTTTGTATACGTACCTCTTTGTCTGCCAACTCGTGTTTACATTTCAAAGAAGATATGTTCAAACGTTTCTGGCTGCCCACAGTCATTACATTTTCTGTTCTTTAAGTTATCGTATCTCTCTGAACCTATGCCTGTTCGTCCTAACCTAAGCCGCGTGTATATAGAGTCTAAGCGTCTATTATCATTGTATTGTTCTATTTTCGTTGGCGTATGAGGATATAGATCAATTCTTTGTGTTTTTATATTTTTCCATCTATTGAACCATTCCTGTTTGATATTACTTTTTATGCTACTATAGACTTCATGTACTCCGGGGTTAAGGGGTATAAGACTTCCTTTTATGGAGCCCTGTTTTGCAATCAGGTCTACTGCTTCGTTGCCCGCTATCCCTACATGGCTTGGGATCCAGGTCATATCTATTATTCTATTATTATTTTTTGCTTTTTTGATGGCATACATAATTTTTACTATTAGGTCTTGCCTCGTTTGGGACCTCCCCTTAGCTATTGATTGGAGTGCACTTAGGCTGTCACTTAGGATTACTACTTTTTTAGTATCAGTCATGTTTACCCATGTAATCGCAGCATATATTGCTGAGAGTTCCGTTGTATATACAGATAGCATATGGTCTAATTTTATTTTTAACCTATGGATTATTTTGTTGTCCGGACTGTATATTAATACGCCTGATCCAGCTTTATTTTTTTCCGGATCTTTGCTACCATCAGTAAATATTTTGATGCAATCGGAATAATTGGTTTCTATATGATTATCGGTTAATTTCTTAGCCTCGTCTATTGGGGTTGTTTTTTTATTTATCAGCTCTTGCAGTTCAAAACACGGCTTAATGGTTTCCATATTTACCATTGATGGGAATACTGGTTCTTGGATTTGTATATCTTGTAATTTATATTTTTTCAATAGGTCTTGCACAGTTTGCGTATATGGCTCGTTTACTCGCGTTTTACCTTTCTTATGCTCAAATATCCCTACCTCAGTAATTAGGTCATTTACCGGTAATTTATCTCCTAACCATTTGTTCGCGCCCAGTATTTAAGCATGTTTTCTTCGCGTAAGAGATTCAAGGGTAGTTCCCCGCATTCTACTAGAACTGCAATTTGATTTGATCCATTATACGCCCCTGTAACTATTCGCAGCGCTTTGTTTTGAACAACTTGAAGTTTTTTGAGTTTATATTCTGATGCCGACGCGTATGCAATACTGCCGTAGTTAGTTTTGCTAAGTATTAGAGCTTTATATAGTAAGAGTAGGGACTTTTTGTCTGCACCATAGTCTGTACCTGTTAGCATTCTCATTAGGTTTATATCCTTATTGCATCTATTAACTACGTATTCTATATGTTTTCCCCATGTTAGGTGCCTATCAAAATACATACGGAGAAATTTTGCATGTGGCGCGTATTCTAATTGTTTATTACATAGCGTTAGTGTGGGGGAAATGTGGCTGTCGATCTGGGTATCCTTCCTTTGATACTAGTAACACTTGTGTTTTGTCTGGGTTTATTGTGAGTCCCCATTTTAATGACCAATCCTCTATTACTCGTAGCATTTCTTGGCCCATTTTAATAAGTTTAATTGGACTTCTAGACGTCAACCACATTCCCCCATCATCTACAAATTGTGACAGTTGTGCATGGTCCTTAATATTTGTTTTCGTTATATTGAATGATTTTATAGCTTTCTCTAACGTATTCATAAATATACAGAATATTATTGGGGATAAGACGCTCCCCTGTGGACAGCCATTTTCGGTCGCAAATGTTTCTGATATATTGCCATTTATTTTTACTTTAATTTTTCTGCCGTCTAGGAAATTTGCCAACCATTTGAGCATTCTACCTTTTATACCTATGTTATATAGTTGTACCAGGGCCCCTTTGTTCCAATGTTTGTCAAAAGCATTGCTTAGATCTAAAAATATAGCTAGTAAATAGTCTTTGTTCATTTGCGCTTTCCTACAATCTGATTCGAGTCTTATAAGATGATCCTCACATGATCTGTTAGGTCTACATCCGGATTGATATTTAGATATTAGATTGTTTTTCTCCGCATAATTGACTAATCTTGGTTTAACCATTTTTTGCATGACTTTTGATACTTCTGGAGTTAGCGATATTGGTCTATAAGAGGCCGGAAGGTGTTTATCTTTGCCTATTTTCAGTATCGGTATTATAACGGATTCGCTCCAGCTTTCTGGGGATATTGCATTTGCCCACGAATGGTTATATATTTCTATTAGTTTTAATTTTGCATTTTCCGGTAATTGTTTAATCATTTCATAATGTACAAGATCTTCACCCGGGGCCGTATTTTTGCAATTTTGTAAAGCTTGTTCTAATTCAAATAGAGTAAATTCTTTATTGTATTCAATTTCTATATGACTATCTTGCGTTTTCATTTTTTTGTCAAGAATGTTTTCCATAGATTCTTTTATTAGCAGGAATTCTTGTTTGTGTTCCTCATTGCTACTTACTTTTTGATAATGTTTTGCTAGCGTATTAGCTTTTTCCTTATCGTTATATATAGATTTAGTTCCTTGTATTAGTGTTGGCATTGTTTTGGATGGTTCCCCCCCCTAAATCGGTTAACTATATCCCAAATATCTTTAGAATTAGTTCTATGGTTGATTTTAGAAATGAATTTTTGCCAGCAGTTAATTTTTGCCTTTTTAATTGTATCATTCGTTTCATTTCGTGTTAGTTTATAAATTTCATATGCTTCCAGGCCCTTGTTTTTGGCATAATTTTTCCTAGCGTTCTCTCTTTTCTTTATGCTTATTTTGCATTGTTCTGTCCACCATGGGCATATTTTCTTAGTATTTTTGTTCTTAGTTTCTTGCTTTGGTATAGTTTTAGAGCATACTTCTGAGAGTTCTGTAATAAATATTTCATGATTTCCCTCTAGGTCTAAATTGTCAAGATTAAATTGAAATCTAACGTTGCAGATCTGCCTAAACTGGGTCCAATCAGCTTTATTTATTCTCCATTTTGCTTGCGTTTTAATGGGTTCATATTCTGCTTTAAATTTTAATTTTATTTCTATTGGGAAGTGGTCACTACCTATTGTGTTATCTACTGTATCAAAAGTTGCCTTATGTGCTAACTCTGCCGATATAAGACACAAATCTATTGCAGAATCTTTATGGCCCCCATCCCCTATTCTTGTAACCTGATCATTATTCATTAACACCATATGATGTTCTTCTAGTTCATCATATAGTAATTCAGCCTCGTTATCACATCTTAGATCACCCTGTGGATTCCAGGTTGGATGCTTGAGATTGAAATCTCCTATCATTATTGTATTTTTATTTGCATTTTTGAATAGGTTATGCAGGTTTACCTCGGTATTGTGTTCCGTTGCTGGTACATAGCAGTTAATAATTCTTATATTACGTTTGGATCCAAAAACAGTTATCCCATTGACTTCCATTTTGCCTATGTTTTGTATTTTATATTCTATAAATTTAACCCCATTTCTAACATAGATAGCCACCCCTCCTCCCTTTTCCTTACCGGGTCTGCATGTGTTAACCGGTGTTTGGTAACCATTTAATAAAACTTCTTTATTTTTTAGATGTGTTTCTTGTAAACATAAAACATCAGGTTGAGGATTTGCATTGTCTAAAAAGTTGTGCAGTTCTGGTTTTTTTTATGCTTCCTGACCACTTATCCCACGTGTGTTCCAAGACATGATAACTAGGCCTTTTTTATTTAAATTCATTTTTTGTTTGGGTCCCTCCATCTTAGCCTAGTTATCTTGGTAACTTACTTATCTAACCTATACTACGTTTTAAAATCTAGTATCTCTGCCCCCAGTAACGTCCTGGCATGATGGGACCCCTTATTGGGTGATTTGCCATTGGTCCCCGGTGTGGATGGGGGGGCCATTGGACCCCACATTGCCTGTCCTTGTCTAAAATATATTGGCCTATTATGAAAATGATGATTTAAGTTTGGTCCCCGGTTTTGCCTATTGTAGTTTGGAACAGATTTTGGCCTGTCTAAGGTTTGTTGTACCTGTGGGGCAGGTGTTGTTTTTATGGCGTCACCTTCCCCCTCTATTTCATTTATAAGGTTTTCTATTTCTAATTCTGAAAGATCTTTTTTTATTTTTGGGATTATTTTGCGGAGTGCCGCTTTAGCCTTGGCATTAATTACTTCTTCATTTGTTTCATTCTGTGGTCTAGGGGTGTTAACCTGGGGCGTGTGGATTTTACTATTCTTAAATTCTATGTCCTTGATATAGTTTTGGTATGCAGGACAGCCCTTGTAGGCCGCACTGTGCTGGTTCCCACAGTTTCCACAGTGTTTGTCTTGTTTATTCCTACACATAGTGGCTGTATGGGGACCCGCACAGTGGGGTCACTTGGGTGTATGCTTGTTGCATTTCTTTGTTAAATGGCCATGCATGACAGTTATTGCATCGGATCGGGGTCCAGAGAGCAGGTTCTACTAATATGGTTTTCCCTTGTTGCGATTTTATTTCAAGTGGGATGTTTGCTGAATTAAAAGTAACCTTTATTGTGGCAGATGGGATTAGCTTGCCATTTACTTTGTCAAATCCCCTGTAGGCCCTAGTAATGTTATTGTGTTTAGCATTTAGAAGCTGTTTTAATGCCTCTTCCGTTTGAGTTTTGCCTGCATCCATAAGTATGATACCTTTGGATTGTTTGTTTGAGGGGGTTGCTTTGTTTTCGTTTGTTTTTAATTTAAAATCATATTGCGCAAATTTGAAATTGTTTGCGTGGTCCATTTTTGACGGGTTAATTCTAAATTGTGGTAATTGACCTGGCTCCGGTTCCACCAACATTTAATAAGTTTTACTTAAAAACTTATCAAAATAATTAACTAAGTATTTAAGGAATTCTTAGCGAAATTGTGTTCCACCAACATTTAAGTTGACAATACTTAAAAACTTACGTAAGTAAATCGCTAAGTATGCTGGAACAATTATAAAGATTTATTTTAAACGAAATCGAATAATTATAATATCATTAGACTAGTCTGACGCCCTTTTATACCGGTAGTAGGTTAAACGACGTGTGAAAAATACGGTAACCGGCATTTTGGCGCTCTTCAGCAATGAAAACAGCAGACGTAAACAAACAATGGAAACGTCTGCAACAATGACAGCTGCACCTGTCAAAGTGAAAAGACTGCGACAGACCAATTTCTCACTACAGGAGGAGTTGGCCATGGTAGAGGGTGTCATAGAGAGCTGGAAACTTCCGTGGGGCTGACAGAGGCCAGGAGGTAAAGAATGAGGCCTGGGATGGAGTTGTTGCCAGAGTAAATGCGTAAGATTTTTTATTTGTTTTCATTTCGCTTCATTTTTATCATTTAATCAAAATGTGACTGGCAGTTGTCTCCGCAAAACACTACTAGTATCAGAATGACTTCATTCAGTATCACCCGTCTATAAGGCAGACGATTCTTTATCTGGCCAGTCTGGGACTGTTATTTTTATTGCAGTCGTATCGCACGCATCTAGTGTACGGAAAGCTGCATAGAGAACTTAACCATACATGTACTTTTTACTTTTAATACATAGACTGCCGTCTGAAAACTCATACCACTGTAGTCTATCCTAGCAGGAACTGATATATACAGCTAGAGACAAGAAAAACTTGATGCAAAGCATCAATTCGGCGCCAAAATTTTGAAGAATTAAAACATACGTTTGAAAGCTAAGTAAGCCAAGAATTAATGGACAATGCACTTCACATATCTGTTTGAATTTTTAACGTCGTTTTTATTTTGTATAGGGTGGGTACGAGTGTCTGACCAAAGAAGAGATTCCAGATTGCCTCGTGGTAGCGGCCTGCCCAGTTAGCACACTACGCACGGGGGATTTCCTCACCCCCAGGGTTTTGCGTTTGTTGTTGTTTTTATTCATATTGTACACAAAGGTGGTACAATGTGTTTGTGATTGCTTTTATCACCAACAACAGTTGATTACGGTTACTTACTACCCTGTATAATTATGGACAGTATAGTATGGTTATTATATAATCATGTATGATTGCTTTTGTGTTAAGTAACCCGTCAATTAGTTTAACAGTTTTTAATGTTTGTATGTGTATATTATGTATACACACTTTTTCTATGTAACACGTTTGTTATAGAGACACTATGCTTGTGTCACGTGTGTTTATAGTTCAAGCACAGAAATCGTCTCTGATTCCACTCGGATAGACAATAATCCGAACTGCAAGAGCGCTTTCGGTCTTGAAACCTTCTTCAGTTGCAACATGCAATCCTAAACGATTTCTATTTAATACATAAATTCTCTCATTTACTGATGTAATGAGGTTTATATCGGTACACTGTGATTAACCAATTAAGTATGTATAGTGTATTCAATCTGTCTGAGTTAGTTAGTAATACATATTCACTACTTTATATATGTGTTGTCTTATTGAGAACTGCTATTTTAAAGTACAATAGTTCTGTAAGACAAATCGGGTAGGTACCGAATGTATTGTCTTTTAATGAACATGCAGCACGATGTTCAGACACGACTGGGTTGGTACCATCTTAAATGTGTCTTATAGGTAGCATGTATTCCGAAGAAAACACTATTTATAATTACTCGTCGGGTTGGTACCGAGACAAAATTTGGAGTATCTCCAAATGTGAGTAAATATGTTCTCATAACAAATATATTAGCAAAATAAGATACGAATGTGTCATATATTCCGAGGAATATGCAGTTTACACGTCGGGTTTGTACCGAGACAAATGCTGGAGTATCTCCAGTAGTGTGTAAATCTGTACTGTATATAGCTATGTAGATTACACGCCGGGTTTGTACCGAGACAAATTCTGGAGTATCTCCAGAAGTGTGTAAATCTGTACTGTATATAGATAGCTAACAGAAAGTGAAATATACAATGTTTTCAGAGCTGAAAACATGCGTGTGACTCAGTCGATGTAAGGACAGCGACTGCCTACCTATCTCGCTGCTGGTGTTTCTACAAAGTGTAGTGTGTTGGTCATTAATTGGTTCCATCTGTGTGTCTACCGTCTTCCTTTTGATAACTGTTTCGACGCGAATCAATTGACACGCTCAGTGTGGTCAATTAGTTCACGCTCAAGGTGAGAAATTCTTCTGACCATACTACCGCCGATATATCATGATTAATTACCCTTCGGCAGTACTTCTGATACTGTACGAGATCTCGATTGGGTAATAGTTAAAAATGCGTTAATGTCATTTTTCAGTAAACCACCAGATATTAGAATCTAACAGCCGTGTTTACTTCCAAGAGCATATTATATAAGTGTCTCTTTATGTATTTCTTTCTCTATGCGTGTATAAATATAGTTTTTATTAAAGTAAAAACAAGAGTATATATTTTCCCTACAACAAGTTTAATGTACCTTTTAGTATATCTTTTATTTGAATTTTCAGTTACAATCCTTAGTATAGATCAATCCGTGATAGTCACGATGTATGTGTGATGTAATTTGCCTCGACAATTAGCACGTTGTGTTTTACCTTGGTATACGACGGCTTGTGTGCTTTTTAATTATATGACATTGTGTTGTGTCTATGTCGCCATACTCTTTTTGATTTGCCTGTCAGTTTCAGTGCTCGCTAGTGTATTTTTAACATAAGCAAGCTTATCTCTCCATTGTTTTCCTGTAAGTGTATCGTATTTGTTAGTCTACATATATGTTCTATATCCCTATATATTCATATTTTTATTCCTATTCCTGAGAATTATTTAATTTAAATACATATTGTGTGTATTTATGGCATTTCTAGTCGGCCGGAGGGCACACATACATACATCCACCCAATTTGAACAAACTTGAAAGGTCAATGCTAGAAGCTTAACATAATGTTTCATGAAAATTTCAGTGTTGGTTACTGAGAAGAAGACAGATGGATGACAGCCTATGGTAAAGCTGATCCCCTTCCTCTAAAAATGTGGGGGGATTTTCAAAAGTAAAGGGGGATGGGTTCAAACAAATCTATTACACCCTTTTCATAACATCATTTCGACTGGAAGTCGCATAATTTTGAATATTTTTGATTCCGAGTCTGCGCTCATAAATCTACTTTCGTTTTCAATACATTTGTCTGCATTAGACAGTTAAAATGAAGCATTACAAAATTAGCGATTTCCCGTAAACGAAATTTAAATGCCAAAACTTTCCGATATATCATCGTATTTTCTCATTTCTTAGCAACATTTAATGTAATTTGCCAATAATAATTAATCAAAACGATTTAAAAACGAGAACAATGTGAAAACATTTGAAACGCAGATATTACGATCGATAAATTTCGTTAATTTTTTCTAAAATTCGTATTACGCATTTAACCATTTGATTTTATAATCAGCCTCGTTTTCAGTCAAAATACAGGGAGACATCGTTTTAATGAAATGATTTTGTATAATTTTTGAATTATTGTTGCATCATTTCTTACAGAAATTCAAGAAATCGCTAAGCAGTTTTATCTCTTGTGTTTTATATCTTATTCTGGTGCGTTTTATAGCATGCTTTAAATGCCATTTAAACATTTTTAATTACAATCCAAACATACTCAACTATCAGTCCTTTTGATTCCCCATGCCTAAGGTCAAAGTACTACCACAGTATGGTATGCATACGATGACAATATCTTAGGCCAATTTGACGACAATATCCACAGTAGGGGGCAGTCGAAGGCGGAGCTATGAGCAGAGCGAGTTGATACACTTTCAGAACTTTATTTTAAACGAAAAATCAAAGTATACCAGTACTGAGCGGCGTAGGTTGGTCGAAGAGGATTCTTTGACGGGGCGTGAAAGAAGCAGAATGCGTTGCATTTGTTTTGTTATATTTGTATTGTAACAAAATATCCCATTTATGTGAAGAATCCTTCCAACAGTTTTATTATGACAATATTATAAAATGTGGAATGTATTGTAAACTGATTCATGTATGGGCGTGTATTACGGGAACATAGTCAGGGTTCTACATTAGATATATGTAAGGGGTTGTATTACGGGATAATATTCAGGGTCAGGTTTGTATACGTAATAGGTCGAAATATGTATTGGCTTTAATTAAGAGACAATATCCAGGGTCAGGGTTGTACATGGGCCTGTATTAAAGGTCAGATGTGTACATTATGTATAAGTATGGGCTTGTATCATGTGACAATAGTTAGAGTCAGGTTTGTACATAAGGTACATAAGGTATGTATATATGGACCTGTATTAAAGGAGAATATGTAGGGTCAGGTGTGTACATGGGCTCGTATTATGTGACAATAGTTAGAGTCCGGTTTGTACATAAGGTATATATATGGGCATGTATCAAAGGAGAATATCTAGGGTCAGGTGTGTACATTATGTATATGTATGGACTTGTATTACGTGACAATAGTTAGAGTCAGGTTTGTACATAAGGTATATATATGGGCCTGTAATAAAGGAGAATATCTAGGGTCAGGTGTGTACATAAAGTATATATATGGGCTTGTATTAGAGGACAATATCCAGGGTCAGGTTTGTACATTAGGTATATGTATGGTCTTGTATTACGGGACATTAGTCAGGGTCAGGTTTGTACATAGGTAATATGTATGACCTTTAATCAAGAGACAATATCCAGGGTCAGGTTTATACATAAGTCGTATATATGGGCCTGTTTTAAAGGACAATATCCAGGGTCAGGTTTGAACGTTTGGTACATGCATTGGCTTGTATTAAGAGACAATATTCAGTGTCAGATTTATACATAAGTAGTAAATATGGGCCTGTATTTAAGGACAATATCCAGGGTCAGGTTTGTACATAAGGTATATGCATGGGCTTGTATTGAGGAACAATAGTCAGGGTGAAGTGTGTACATTAGATATATGTATGGGGTTGTATTACGGGACAATATCCAGCGTCAGGTTTGTACATAAGTAATATGGATGGGCTTGTATTCTGGGACAATCTCAAGGGTCAGGTTTGTACATAACGTATATATATTGGCATGTATTAAAGGACAATATTCAGGGTCAGGTTTGTACATTAGGTACATGTATGGGCTTTTATTAAGAGACAATATCCAGGGTCAGGTTTATACATAAGTCGTATATATGGGCCTGTATTACAGGACAATATCCAGGGTCAGGTTTGTGCATTACGTATATGTATGGGCTTGTAATTACGGGACAATATCCAGGGTCAGGTTTGTACATTAGGTATATGTATGGGCTTGTATTACGGGACAATATCCAGGGTCAGGTTTGTACATAGTGTATATGTATGGGCTTGTATTACGGGACAATATCCAGGGTCAGGTTTGTACATTAGGTATATGTATGGGCTTGTATTACGGGACAATAATCCAGGGTCAGGTTTTATACATAAGTCGTATATATGGGCCTGTATTACAGGACAATATCCAGGGTCAGGTTTGTACATTAGGTATATGTATGGCTTGTATTAAGTGACATAAGTCCGGGTCCGGGTTGTACATAAGGTATATATGTACGGGCTTGTATTAAGAGACAATATCCAGGGTCAGGTTTGTTCATCAGGTATGTGTATGGCTTTTATTAAAGGACAATATCCGGGGTCAGGTATGTACACTAGGTACATGTACGGGGTTGTATTACGGGACAATATCCAGGGTCAGGTTTCTACATTACATAAGTGATATGTATGGGCCTGTATTAAAGGACAATATCCAGGGTCAGATATATACGTTAGGTATTTGTATGGGCGTGTATTACGGGACAATATCAGGGTCATGTTTCTACATTAGATTATGTATGGGGTTGTACTTCGGGACAATATCCTGGGTCAGGTTTGTACATAACGTATATGTATGGGCTTGTATTATGGGACAATATCCAGGGTCATGTTGTACATAACGGATATATATGGGCCTGTATTGAAGGACAATATTCAGGGTCAGTTTTTTTACATTAGGTATATGTAAGGGGCTTGTATTACGGGACAATATCCAGGGTCAGGTTTGTACATTAGGTATATGTATGGGCTTGTATCTACGGGACAATATCCAGGGTCAGTTTATACATTAGGTATTTGTATGGGCTTGTATTACGGGACAATATCCAGGGTCAGGTTTTGTACATTAGGTATATGTATGGGCTTGTAATACGGGACATTATCCAGGGTCAGGTTTGTACATAATGCATATGTAAGTCCTTGTAT
>JAWPHD010022103.1:0-26207 GCA_037043455.1 Cyrtodaria siliqua
CAGTAGCCGTCTTATGAAACGGGTGTACTACTTATCTTTTCACTTTTGGCATTTAAAAGTTTACTCCACTAAATTCAAACTCTACGTTTGGATCTGTATTGAGACAGAAATAATTCCTAGCTCACCAAAAACATACAATATAGCGTGCTTTTAAAGGATATATTTATAAAACTTCTATTGAAATTGATCAAACTATCATTACTTTTCGATACCCCATACCTCGGAACCAAATAATAAAATAGGTACAGTTGTTTAAACAAATGTAACTGCATATCCATGGGAAGTAGTAATTTCCTTGTTTTTTTCACATAACATACTCAGCCCGATAGTAAAACATAGGCAAATAAATTCTATTGTTTACTTCGTTTTTGTGAAACATTGCTATTTTATTTATGCACATATTTGTTTCTTTGAAATATTGAAATATGAACAAGCTCAAGTTGATAATAATGACAAATACAGTCTCGATAATATAGAGTTTAATTAAATTAACATTGTTGAAGTGATACGGGAAATAATTCCCGAGTGAGAAAGATTCTTGCGATATAGAAACGAGTGCGTTTTCGCACGAGTTTCTATATCGCAAAAATATTTCTCACGAGTGAATTATTTTCCGTATCACGACAAAAATGTTAATTAAACTATATAATATATATTCTGTGATGAATTTCTTTCCAATCGTTTTTTGACACAGTATTCATTCTTCTGTCACTCTTGACGACAGCGCGGAGTAATATTATGACGTCAATTCGTGACGAAATATCGTGACGTCTATCGTTTAGTTCATAACATTTGGCTACTGTGCTATCTTGCGCACTAGGCGAGATAGCACAGTAGAGGAAGGGATATGTTATAGATTTTCTCAAACTGGGAAATTTCTATAATTCATCACAGAATATATAATATAAGGGTATATTGCATATCAGACCTGTAAAATCCATGATATGTGCATATTGTCAAATCCCACTGACTTCCCCTTTTCCAACTCCATTCATGCAGCAAGGTCATAGCTATGTTTATAGTTATGGTGACATCATACGGATCGATCAATAACCGTTTTTAAAAATGAAAGTACAAACATGGAAAAAGATAGTAAAACACATAACATCAACAAGTAATCTGTATACCAAAAATAATCTGTACAACACTATAAGGTATGTCAATATGTATTTTATCTTGGAATAGTCGGTATTTATTTGTAGGAGTTTAAATGTTTTCTAAATATTAAACTACACAGATGAGTGCTCTCCAATTGGGAGGAAAATAAAGAATTAAACACGCCACACAATATAAGGCATTCTAGTGTAAATAACAAATTGAATTGGGTTTTAAGGTGCACCAACACATGAAAGGTTATATGGCGCCTAACAGGCATGAATATGCCAGGCTAATCTTCCATGTACATCGAAATAAAATATGGAAAATGGGCCTAGAATCTTCTCACCCTGAACTGCAGAGTTACTGCAAATTCTATCGTAGAAACTCCATTTACGCTGGAGCCACGTGTTATTTTTTCTGCCACTGCTCTTTTGAACAATAAGCCTACAAATAGACCTAGTTATAATGTTTCTAATACTGTTGACGACAGTTTAAGTGATACTGATTCTAATCATAGACCTAGTCATAATGATTTTAATAATGTAATTGCTAGTCAGAATGGCCTTAATATTGATACTACTTTCTAGATAATTATACTATTGGTCAAAATATTAATTCTGATGGTAACATTTTAATTGATCATGATTATACTATCTCTAAAGATACAAGTACCTTGAAAATTGTTTGTTTGAACATTTGCGGTTTGATTTCTAAACTTAAATACCCAGAATTTGAAAAAATATTCTGTCATTCATATGACATTGTATGTCTTGTCAAAACTGAGCTTGATAAGTTAGATAGCTTTGTGATTAAAAACTTCAAAAACTTGTCATTGTTAAACCGGCAGAATGGCAAAGGTCGTTCATGCGGAATTGCTGTTTTTGTTAAAGACCATATGTTTGATAATGTCCGCTTCATAAAAGGTAATTTGGAAATACAATATGGTTTACAGTTACTAGTTTTTTGTTTCGTGAGTTAGTGAGTTAGTGTTATTTTGGGGTTGTTTACACCCCACCGGAACATAGTTATTATAGTTCCATTAATGAATGAATGAATGGTGTTTTACGGCACATCGACACATAAATAGGTCATAGTGTGCGCAAAAACTGATTAAAGATGAAGAAATAAAGCAGTAATTAAAAATTAATGTAAATATAAAGATAAAACTATTTACAAATAATGGATGATATGGTAGTAATATAAACTATATATGTAAATCAACAAATGCCCGTCAACGGGTATATAAACAAGTAACTATATATAAGAACATAGTATAATGATTTATATAGTCTGATTTCTTTCAGGAAATCTAAAACAAGACTAACATCTATAGTATCAAATAACTCGTCCATATGAACATTTGACGTATAGGATCAAAGTCTACACGTTCCAACAAGATGTGTTTGACTATAGTTCCATTAAGGCTTTTGGTGATACAGAAGATAGCATTAACATTACCGCTGCTAAAACAATTCAGTCTGTTTAATTGGTGATTTTAATGCTCAAACTTCAGTTAATTATGATTTTATTTTTGTTGATGATCATATCTGTGATTCTTATAACTTTGATGAGTTAACAAAACAAGCGCTGAGCAAGTCATTAGTAGATGATTTGGGTATTAACACAGCTAGGTTTAGTATGGACAAATCTAAAGTTGATAACTACGGCAAACGTTTACTCGATCAGCCTATGTACACGTTTAGACATTCATATTGTTAATGGTAGACTTTTTAAAGATAAAGAAGTCGAAGCCCTAACCTGTAAAAATGCCACTGTTGTAGACTATTTCATCTTGTCACCTGAACTTTTTATGCCTCCGAAAAAATTTCGGGGGCATATATTAATCGCACCGTCCGTCTGTCCGTCCGTCCGTCTGTCCGGATTCTGTCTGTCTGTCCGTCATTCCGCTTTTCGTGTCCGGACTGTACCTTCAAAACCCCTGCATGGATTTTTGATTAACTTGGCACAAGTGATCACCATAACAAGACGGTGTGTCGCATGCAAAACCCAGGTCCGTACCTCAAAGGTCAAGGTCACACTTGAAGTTCATAGATAAAAAACAGGTACGCAAATTTCGTGTCCGGACCGTTACGTCACAACCCCTGCAGGGATTTTTAAATAACTTGGCACAAGTAATCACCATAACAAGACGACGTGTCGCGCGCAAAACCCAGATCCGTACCTCAAAGGTCAAGGTTACACTTGAAGTTTATAGGTAAAAAACAGGTAAGCAATTTCGTGTCCGGACCGTAACGTCACAACCACTGCAGGGATTTTCAAATACACAACTGATCATCATAACAAGGCGATGTGTGTCGCGCGCAAAACCCAGGTCTTCAAGGTCAAGGTCACACTTGGAGGTCAAAAGTCAAATTGTGTCCGGTCAATAACTCTGGCATTCATGGACGGAGTTTCAACAAGACGATGTGTCGCGCACAAAATCCAGGTCTGTGGCCCCAAGGTCAAGGTCACACTTAGAGGTCAAAGGTCAAATCGTGTCCGGTCAATAACTTTTGCATGCCTGGACGGATTTTCAAATAACTTGGCACAAAACGACGTGTCGTGCACAAAATCCAGGTCCATGGCTCCAAGGTCAAGGTCATACTTAGAGGTCAAAAGACACTTCGGGGGCATTTATCACTTACAGTGATATTTCTTGTTACTCATGTTGTTGATTTTCAAATTTTACCATTTGGTCCTTTACTTAGTGATGTCATAATGGCATTCACCTTGACCTGATAAGTAAACCATTTAATGAAGAAAATATGTGGGTGAAAAACAATTAAGACTTTTTTTGTAAATGCTTTACATACTGTTGACTTTGTTAATATGTGTGATAAACTTAATGGAACAGACACTGTAACAGTTGCCAAGCAATATATTGACTCTTTGGTCTGTGACTGTAATACTATTATATTAAATGTGGCATCTAAAAGTGGTATGTTGAAAGAAAAAAACGTCTATTAGGCAGGCTAAGTATTTTAAAAGCAGGTCTGAAAAAACATGAATATTGAGTTCTGCTCAAAGTGGGGCTAGGGGGCGTGAACGGTAGCAAGCATATCATGAACAGTCCCAATCAAACCGAGACTGCACTATTTCGTATTTATCGTGTTCGGCCGTTTCCAAAGGTTCACTATCATATCCTTAAATTCAAGCTGTGATGTAAAACGTAGAGAATATCGCCATGCTAGAAACCACTTCTGGTGCATTAGTCAGCAGAAAATAGAACCAATCTTGTCAGAAGTAGTAAACATATATTGCCAGAAAATTATTAATAAGCCTATAGAAAAGATTTTATTACTAAATTAAAGATGTAACGTACATTTGGTCCTAAGTCATACTGGTCTCTATTAAATAAATCTGACAGAAACAATAAACAAATTTTGAACAAGGATGCATTGAAACTTTTTTCGAATTTTTCTAAGATCTCAATATAGATAAGACTGATCGTAATCAGGGTGACATTAATGGGTTAGGGGTCTTGAATTAAAAAACAAAAAAACTTGAATAAGTATGTCATAATGTCTTTACCTCAGTTTTACATATTATTTATCTAAACATAAAGGTGTGAATTACCAGAACCCTTATATACAAACAATCAGTGTGTACTCGTATGTATATCCCAATACCAGAACCCTTATGTATACCAACACTAAGTTTGTATGTATATCGCAATACCAGAACCCTTATGTATACCAACACTAAGTTTGTATGTATATCCCAATACCAGAACCCTTATGTATACCAACACTAAGTTTGTATGTATATCGCAATACCAGAACCCTTATGTATACCAACACTAAGTTTGTATGTATATCCCAATACCAGAATCCTTATGTATACCAACACTAAGTGTGTATGTATATCGCAATACCAGAACCCTTATGTATACCAACACTAAGTTTGTATGTATATCGCAATACCAGAACCCTTATATATACCAACACTAAGTTTGTATGTATATCGCAATACCAGAACCCGTATGTATACCAACACTAAGTTTGTATGTATATCCCAATACCAGAACCTTATGTATACCAACACTAAGTTTGTATGTATATCCCAATACCTGAACCCTTATGTATACCAACACTAAGTTTGTATGTATATCCCAATACCAGAACCCTTATGTATACCAACAATAAGTCTGTATGTACATCTCAATACCAGAACCCTTATGTATACCAACACTAAGTTTGTATGTATATCCCAATACCAGAACCCTTATGTATACCAACACTAAGTTTGTATGTATATCCCAATACCATAACCCTTATGTATACCAACACTAAGTTTGTATGTATATCGAAATACCAGAACCCTTATATATACCAACACTAAGTTTGTATGTATATCCCAATACCAGAACCTTATGTATACCAACACTAAGTTTGTATGTATATCGAAATACCAGAACCCTTATATATACCAACACTAAGTTTGTATGTATATCTCAATACCAGAACCCTTATGTACACCAACACTAAGTTTGTATGTATATCGCAATACCAGAACCCTTATGTATACCAACACTAAGTTTGTATGTATATCGAAATACCAGAACCCTTATGTATACCTACACTAAGTTTGTATGTATATCCCAATACCAGAACCCTTATGTATACCAACACTAAGTTTGTATGTATATCCCAATACCAGAACCCTTATGTATACCAACACTAAGTGTGTATGTATATCGCAATACCAGAACCCTTATGTATACCAACACTAAGTGTGTATGTATATCCCAATACCAGAACCCTTATGTATACCAACACTACGTTTGTATGTATATCGCAATACCAGAACCCTTATGTATACCAACACTAAGTTTGTATGTATATCGCAATACCAGAACCCTTATGTATACCAACACTAAGTTTGTATGTATATCCCAATACCAGAACCCTTATGTATACCAACACTAAGTGTGTATGTATATCGCAATACCAGAACCCTTATGTATACCAACACTAAGTGTGTATGTATATCCCAATACCAGAACCCTTATATATACCAACACTAAGTGTGTATGTATATCGCAATACCAGAACCCTTATGTATACCAACAATAAGTTTGTATGTATATCCCAATACCAGAACCCTTGTGTATACCAACAATACGTTTGTATGTATATCACAATACCAGAATCCTTATTATACCAACACTAAGTTTGTATGTATATCCCAATACCAGAACCCTTATGTATACCAACACTAAGTGTGTATGTATATCGCAATACCAGAACCCTTATGTATACCAACACTAAGTTTGTATGTATATCCCAATACCAGAACCCTTATGTATACCAACAATACGTTTGTATGTATATCGCAATACCAGAACCCTTATGTATACCAACACTAAGTTTGTATGTATATCCCAATACCAGAACCCTTATGTATACCAACACTAAGTTTGTATGTATATCCCAATACCAGAACCCATAAGTGTGTATGTATATCGCAATACCAGAACCCTTATGTATACCAACACTAAGTTTGTATGTATATCCCAATACCAGAACCCTTATGTATACCAACAATAAGTTTGTATGTATATCCCAATACCAGAATCCTTATGTATACCAACAATAAGTTTGTATGTATATCCCAATACCAAAACCCTTATTATACCAACACTAAGTTTGTATGTATATCCCAATACCAGAACCCTTATGTATACCAACACTAAGTTTGTATGTATATCCCAATACCAGAAGCCTTATGTATACCAACACTAAGTTTGTATGTATATCCCAATACCAGAACCCTTATGTATATCAACACTAAGTCTGTATGTATATCCCAATACCAGAACCCTTAAGTATACCAACACTAAGTATGTATGTATATCCCAATACCAGAACCCTTATGTATACCAACAATAAGTTTGTATGTATATCCCAATACCAGAACCCTTATGTATACCAACACTAAGTGTGTATGTAAATCCCAATACCAGAACCCTTATGTATACCAACAATAAGTTTGTATGTATATCCCAATACCAGAACCCTTAGGTATACCAACACTAAGTTTGTATGTATATCCCAATACCAGAACCCTTATGTATACCAACAATAAGTTTGTATGTATATCCCAATATCATAACCCTTATGTATACCAACAATAAGTTTGTATGTATATCCCAATACCAGAACCCTTATGTATACCAACACTAAGTTGTATGTATATCCCAATACCAGAACCCTTATGTATACCAACACTAAGTTTTTATGTATACCAACAATAAGTTTGTATGTATATCGGAAAAAAAACAGGGTTATTGAAGACACTCTTCTTGCATCAAGTTCTTTACGAAGCAGTTTTAGAGATGTTTGGTCATTCCTGAAAGAGATCCACTCAATAAACAACTGTGTAGCCAAGTTTCATTATTTCTTTTCAGAGAGAGGGTTCTTGTGAGCTTAGTGGATAAGGTCCTCTGCACCAATGGATTCTCATCTCATCATCCTTTCAGGTTAGTCTCAATTGTATCCATGTTGCCGTGGCAATGGAGCCTTGATGATTGATCTTATGTAGTATTGATTGTACCTAGGTATCACATATAAATTGACGTTTAATTACCAAAGTTTTATAAAACAAGGTCTGGCAATCTCCACTTCCGGATTCCTGTTCATTCACCAGGATGGATGGGTGGTAAAGGGTGAGTCGTGAGTGTGTGCGTTATACCTGAATACCCCAAAACTATTCATATAAACTTAAAGAACAGTCGCAGTCTGTCGTTGCAGACGATCGTCTGTAATATTTTGTGTATAGTTTCAGTCCATTATGTGAAGTATTTTCCGAGATACAAGTTTACATACATAACTTGAACCAAATATTGTCGAAGTGTAAAAGGGAAAAATGTTTTCTTTAAAAAAAATAAACGCATGAGTTTACGATGTTGACCAATGATGCTGAAACATGTATGAATATGAAGTTTCAATCTATTATAATATGAGATGTAGTTTTCGAGATACAAACTGACAAAACAATCTTTCTTTTTTAAAGGCAATACAATCATTATAAGTTATAAAACCTGGCTGTATGATGTTAGCTAATGAATACTTATGTGAAGTTTCAATCCATTATGTAAAGTAGTTCTTACATACAAAACTTCAACCAGGAGAGGCAGACAACGATCAAGTGGTGACAATTCCTCATTTATTTATTTTCAAAAACAGACGAGCTGAAAAAAAGAATATAATGAGTTAATTTAGTGTAAACACGAGGTCGGAAGTGGGTTGGTATGAAACTCAATTTTGTACCATAGCTCTAATGGTTTTCCTTTGTTCTTGCGGCTTGGTATGAAACTCAATTTTGTACCACAATATCCTAAATACACACTATGCATCGTGTAATACCCGAGGATATACACAGCATATTTTAGTTATTGTGGTACAAATACAATAGAGCATGAGTCTTGCACGAGTAACGCTCGTGCATTATCTCCCCGTACACGTGCAAAATGATTTTCCTTTGTTCTTGCTAATGATATATTTTTCATAAACCTGAAACCGTGCTATAAATGCCGGTATATTTCAGTCGTGCTATAAATGACAGATTCGGCAGTTATACCATGGCCTACTCCATTTTACACGCGCATAGTTGTAAGTTTACACACAACCTGTCAATCAAAATGTCAATTACCGGCAATGGCTAAGGTACAAATCATTTATAGCATACTTTTCTCGTATGCGATTTATACTGCACTCTCGGGCCTGCGGCCCTCGAGAAGCAGCATAAATCGCATATACTCGACAAAGTATGCTATAAATATTACTTGTACCATAGCTCTAATGCTTTTCCTTTGTTCTTGCTTATGATATAAGTTTCATAAACCTGAAGGTCTGAGCCTAAACCGTTCTATAAATGCCGGTATATTTCAGCCGTGCTATAAATGACAGATTCGCCAGTTATACCATGTTCTACTCAATTTTAAACGCGCGTAGTTGTAATATTTACACACAACCTGTCAATCGAATATGTAAAATACGACTACAGCACTCCTTGACATTGGATTTGCCCAATAATACACAAGGCGATTGGCTGCAATAATCAACATGTTTCTTTCATATGAATATTATTTACTTATGTACCACATCTGTAAATGATACACATGTGTCACATATGTACCATATATATTTTTCGTGTTAAAATAATACACAAACCTGTAACACATATGAAATGTATATATATGTATTTCATATGAAATTATGATGCATAATATACGTAAAGAATTTATTTATATTTTTTAGAATATTGTAGAAAATTGTTTAACAACCTATTTCAATTTTAATATTATTTATTAAAAAATATTTTCATATTTAACACACATAATTTACTTTCATATGAAATACATATGTGGAATAAATATGTATCACATTTGTAAAACATATGAATTTCATACCTAGATATTTTTCCTGTTTGATTATTCTAATCAACATTTTATTTTCATAGTTAACCTGTCATCTTCTGCACTTTATCAACTATTATTTACACATTTAGATATTTACACATTTAGATATTTACACATTTAGATATTTACACATTTATACATTTAGACATTTAGACACACTTTTGACTCCGATTGTTTTCTCAATTTCATTCTGTGATTTTATTAACCAATATACCCATTATTTTGTTTCAGGCGTTGACAAGATGATACAGGCGTTGACAAGATGATACAGCGACAAACAGATACCTAAAAACCCTGTGAAATTTTCCACAAAACATTATTATTGGAACCATTAAAAAATACAGCGTATAATGTTAGGAATGCCAGACAGAGATTCCACACGCCACTGTGAAAGACGTGCTGCACCACTTTAGATAATACTATAAGTTCCACTACCAATGTTCTGGAAAATAATGCCAAAGATGTCAACTTTTTACAAGTCTCAGAGTCAGCATTACAACTTTTAACGTTTTATTCTTTAATTGACACAAATTGCGGACGACATTATACACCTAACAAGACTGTTTAAATTGTGTTTGATACATATTGCAGCAGACAACATTTTAGAATACCAATATCGTTGGAAGTTTGATACATAAAGCAGACAACATTATCCAATAACATAAATGGTTATACTTTGATATATATTGCGGACAATAATATCCAATAACGTAAATGGTTATGCTTTGATATATATTGCGGTCAACATTATCCAGTAACACAAATGGTTATATTTTGATTGATATATATTGCGGACAACATATTCTTGCATAGCGGACAAGGATATCCGTCATTTTACCGGGGCTAGATATTTCCATCTCACCCTAGGGTCGAGATAAAATTCACGCGCGCCAACATCCGGTATGCAGGGAAACATGCAAAACGCTAGTAGCTGGAGGCGTTAACGCACAACATGTCTCTGATATGCAAGAAAAAGAATCTATCATGGGTATTCGGTTCAGATAGGGAATTCCAACCCTCGGTATAAGTGTTTTAATCGGAACCTCGGCAGAGCCTCGGTTCCGATAGAAACACTTATACCTCGGGTTGGAATTCCCTTTCTTCACCGGATACCCATGAAAGATTCTTATAATCCATTAACACAAATGGTTATACTTTGATAGATATATATTGCGGACAACATTATCCAAAAACACAAATGTTTATCCTTTGATACATATTGCAGACAACATTATCCAATAACGAGATACTAGTCCATACTAGCATTAGTACTGCTAAAATAATAATGGCGTCTGATTATGAATATTCCAGACTAGTGTCAAGGTCATTGGATTGTTTAGGGTCTAGTCAGGACATGGTCAAGTATAGGGTGTACATATGGAAAGAATTCGCAATATATATGAATCAAACACACATTGGCCATTATATCCTTTCTGGCAGTAAAGGAGAAGGACTCGCAGCTCCATTTGAAAGTGACATGGATATAATGCATGTGTATAATTATGTTGTAAGTGCTGATAACATTGAACCCTTCACCAACATGAGACAACTGACAGTATTTCAGACAGAGACACATGATACATCTCCAGGGTATACACGACTTAAACTGATAAATTTTGATGGCATCGACATTGCTATACAAGCTTCATTATTTCAGTCCGAGACTGGAGATCTGTATCTGTTTAGTGACTTATATGTTAAATGTTTTAAAGAATTCCTCATTGTAAGAGCTGTCCAGGATGATTTGTTTCACGCAGAAGAGCAGAGTGGACCATCTACACCAGCATCTACTAAATATGCAGCATTTGATTATGTACAATCATTCATATGCATTTGTCCAAATCTTCTGCAATCGTGGCTCACACGGCCTCGTCAATATGGCTGGCCAACACCACAGCTACTTCATGAAATATCATGTATGGAAGCCCATGTTGTGCCAGTTGGATTTAAGAGAAGTGAGAATTATTACAAAGAATGGAGGATCTGTTTCACCAGAGCAGAACTCCACTTGATTCATAGTCTCAATGACAATCAAACTAAACTGTATATCTTACTGAAAATGGTGGCCAAAAACATCATCAAGCCCGTCTGTGGTGACATTACATCCTACATAATGAAGAATATTGTTCTGTGGATGTCAGAGTACAATCCAAGGCAACACTTCAGGGAGGAGTTATTAACCCAGAGACTGATACAGTCGCTAAACTTCCTGAAACTGTGTGTGGAGGCCAATTACCTGGCCAATTATATGATTCCTGAGAGGAACATGTTGGCAGGAAGATTGGACTTCAAACAAAGACAGAAGCTAGTTGATCTGTTGTCTGGCTTGATACATGAAGGAGGGAGTCTCCTACTGAGATGTGAGAGACTGAGAGAAACCATGATGATGATGTACATGTATCCACAAGTAACCATGGAGTGTGGAAGGAGGAAAGATATGGTGGAGCGGTTGTGGTTATGGAGGGTACTTAGGCAAGCAGAAATAAATGGCCCTGACATGTCTCAGGAGGAGTTGAATCAACGTTGCCTTGAAGAAGATGTCTTTAATGAGGCATGGAAAGCCATGGTGGACCTTGTCGTACCAGAAAGGATAATGCTGAGGCTGCAAGGTATGCCGGGTAGAGACATTGAACATATCTTTGAAGAGCGAATACATACGGAACTGTCATAAAGACACATTACTAAACAACATAAACAGCACTAATGAAAAGTCAACAGACATAATTACGTTCATCCCCTTCGAGGTCACCATAAGTATACTGTAGTCTTACTGGTTTAGTGTGGCATAATCATGAAACAGATTATTATTACAACATATAGTACAAAACTGTCATGGGATACATGTCTTCCTAATATTATTAATGTTTATTTTCGATTGTAAATACATTTGGTGAACTAACGTTTCTCAGTGGTTTATTTTATCCAAGATTAACTGTTTTATGTTCAATGTCGCGTACACTACTCGACACACACGAACAAGATTAAAATTAACACAGGCAATGTAAGCATTTATAAAGCTTTCGATTTGTTTATCCCTTATCATTTTGACTTTAAACATGCTTGCATATAATTATACCTATGGCTATATAGGAATCACGTTGTCCATAACGTCGCGTCGCGACCCGTCACCAACTCATTTTTTGTCCTGACCCGTCCCGTCGCGTCGCGTAACACTTTTTTATTACTTGCATTTCTCAAGCAGTTTGGAATGACTTCTTTTCAAACTTCATATACTCATAACAGCCGATGACCTTATATGACCCTCTACCCATTGTTGATTGCCATAATTTATTACAGAATTATGGACCTATTGTTTGACTTTGGATTAAAGCGGGGGTATTATTGAGACTGCAATATTTCGCATTTATCGTGTTCGGCCGTTTCCAAAGGTCCACTCTCATACTCCTGTAAGTATAATATTCAGTTGTCTTCTTATAGTATTATTCTACCATAGGTTTAAATATATTGCAGTATATCAATAATAATAATACTATGAAAAAACAATTTCCGTTGTACTATTCGTATAATTAATATTAATGCTTGAACAAATGAAAGATATGGGATATGATATGGGACGTGAGATTTAAAAAAATCAAGATTGCCGTGTTTGCCTTTAAGATGTAATTTTCAATATAGATATGATTCAAATTGTGTTGAACTGTTCGAGGCGCTTGTTTCAGCCACATGGTGTTCACCATTACCATGAGCAGTTTGAGCAGTTTTAACAATAGCTTTATAAATTATATATCATTGGAACTGTATTTTAGTGGTAAATATATAAATACCTTTGTTTTTTATAACTGAATGAGAGATATTTTACAGTTAAAATGCTGTGTAGCGGTCGTAAAAAGTTATCCCGACTACAAATCGGTAGTGTTATTATTTAATGGTCCTTTGGGATCATCAAGCCCATTCTTTGTGGTTTTAAAGTAGAATATCGCTTAAGACGGTGTTAGGAGGAGTAAGAGGTGTTGCACTTAACATTACCTCTCATGAACAGACTCAATAAAACCGAGTCTGCTACTTTTATCTCTTATTTGTGTTTGTTGCTTCCAAAAGTGCCAATTGTCAGTATTTATTGCTGATCAGCAGAAATTCAAGGGATCTCAAATAACTTCTTAGCTTTAGTATTTTGCTATACAACTTTCAGAGTGTCTTAATTTAGGTTTATTCAAACTATTCAAACCATTTTCGGATAAAAAACATAACCAAAACAAATCTATCAAGTTTTGATGCAGCAGAATTTGATTTTGTCTTGAAAATGTTCTATAAAAACAACTTTCCCATGCCATGTGATTTTTTTTATTCCTTTACCGATTTTGAAAAGTATTTGTTTTTATTTACCACTAACAATGTCGGTTTCGCTGATATACAACTTATTTAGGTGCAAGTTCCAGTGGGGACTGGGTATGAACTCAGTCAAGACAGACGACAACTGCCTATATAACTATAGCATCGTGGAAACATTGTGCCATTGATAATATATCACAGTGGCTCAACGATGCTATAGAGTTATATAGTCGGTTTTCGTAGAGACGCCTTTTCTGTATTGACTGAGTTCATACCCAGTGAGTTCGCCGTAAATGAAATCATTTTGAGTTTTCACACTTAAAGTAGATCAATAGGGGCAACATAAGCGACACAGCAAACATAAAGGTCTCACAACACACTTCGATTTTACTGTGTTGGCCAATCTCACACTATTGTTTTCTCACCTGCAACAGGAGAAGAAAATTTCCATGGGCAATTATTAAAAATGTCTCAAACCGAAGAACACACCACCACTTTTTATGAATCACTCTACAGTCACATATAGGGAAGCTAACTGTGTAGTGATACCTAAAAGTGTTGACAACAGAGGTACCCATTACGTGGTCCGAGTATTAACTTTCATACCCCATCCAACCCATATTTCAAGAATCGAAAACCGGGTTAGCTGGGGTATGACATAAAAAGTTTGCGTATTGTAAAATTAAAACCTTTAATATGTAGTTTTGAAATAGGTTATAACAGTTTTTTAGTAAAAAATGTTTTAAACGTGTTTTATTGTTAAAGTATCCGTTATAAAATCCTGATAATATAAGCTTTTCCATGGAATTCAGGCGAGACCACGTAATGGTTTTTAGTGGCAACAATAATGTTAAGGTCTCACTAAACAGTTATTTCCCTTGCCAGTCACGGTAGGAAATTTCTGGAGCTTAAAAAAAAACATCTGTGTTATTCGGTTCTTGTTTATTTCTTAAAATGTGCAAATATTTTCGCCTTTTTTGTTGCTGGTGACACGAATGGGACCAGTTCGTGATTTCATACAGGTTAGGACATGCCTGAATGTTTCTGATCCCAGAACTGAGAATCTAATACTGGGTAGTGATACATTTGAAAATGTCAGTGAAATGGACAAATTCAAAAGGGTCTCTTCAAACCATTGATATTAAAAAAAAGTAAATTGGTCAACCCCGTGTTTTTTGCTGGATATTTCGCGCAACAGACATCAAGTTTCGCAAAGAAAATATTTTTAAGAAAATTCATTAACTTCTACAGTGGTCCAGAGGGGCCCTGCTACATATGCAGAGCTATGTAAAATTAACTGTGTTGTGAGGCGTTAAGGGGTTTAACCAGGTGTCAGGGTTAACCAATCACTACAATTCTATGAGTAGAGACTTACATAATTGCATATGTATACGAGGAGCGTTCATTATATAATGCAACTAGCCGTCGTATTCACGTTATGTGAGGTTTACACACGAAATTTGAAAATCATCTTATAGATTGAACCTTTAGTGACAATTTCTGAAAAATTTATTAGAATCAGTGAAGATATAAGTATATGACGACTGTTTGTTTGGGACATAAAGGATCTTACATGAGTACTCATTCATTATTGAATTTATTAAACGAGTTGGCAAAATGATATAATGCGAGGCTCTTGCCGAGCATTATATCAATTTTGCTGACGAGTTTATTAAATTCAATAATGAATGAGAACGAATGTTAGATTATATTCATCACATAACTCACATGTCGACTTTTATTGCATTTTGTCTGTCGCTTTAACACGCGAAACCGACACAAACCGTGGGAATTGTATCATTGTCATTATCGATTGTTTTGACAGCGCGTACTGTGCTTATTTGCATAGTTATATAAAAAGTGGTATATCGAAAATATAGAATGGTGTTATTCCACTCCCACACGGTAAGTTATGTGGTAAATATTCATATACTCTGCCTTAAAAAGCGGCAGAAAAGTTTAATGAATTTGCATAGGTCGTAATGTTGGATTCATAAAAAGTGCATTTTGCAGCAAATTTATTTATTCAAACTTTTTGTTGTAACTAGAAGTATGCGTACATATTACGTAAACGATGTTTTCAATACAAAACATCGATATGGTCCAAGGCAAGAAATGCCGTTTTCTTGGAAATATAATAGTCCTGAAAATATCAAATTCCAATAAAAATAGTAGTCAAAATCAGTTTGAAGATATCACGGAAAATGGTTTTAAATAAATGGGTAACGAATTGAAGGGATAATCTAAAGATTAAATATAAAGAATCAACAATTTCAGTTACACGCTCCAAAAATATTAAAGCCTGAAGTTGCTCTTCTCTTTTTTAGCATACAATTTAAGCTAAATTTTGTCGCACTGATGACAACATTTAAGGAGCAATACACTCAAAAATAAACACATTACAAATAAAAACTACTAATATGGAAGATATAAAAGTTTGTGGATTAGGCAAAAAAAGTCCATATTGGCCGTCGAAATCAGGTTTTAGTCAAAATATTTTTATCCGTTTTTGGCGTGTTCAGTATCATTTACATGTCTTACAAAAATGCCCTCAAAACACCCTTTTTTTAGATGGAAGCATCTGAAACTTGATAAATTAATGGGGGGAAGTTCATTTTAACATAATCCATATTAATAACTACAACAATGGACCATAATTAAATTTCAGGACCATAGTTCCATTATATAATGAACGCCCCTCGTATCCTATCTATTTTGTTTGGTTTACAAAAACACCCATACTTCGCTACCATAATTTAACATAGTGTGGCCAGCTTATGAAATCGGTCAAGAGTATGCCATGAATAGTTAACAAATCTATACAAGTATTGTTTTACTTGTGTCACCGTATTTAAAAGAAGGGTTTGTGGCAACATTGCTCCTTTTCAGTTTACAAAGACTTTTTTCGTCAGACAGTTAATTTCCAACAGTTGCAATATTCGTGTAATAAATTTAGACCGTGTGCTACTCAATTTTTCGGTACTCAACTCAGCTGGCAAATTTTAAATGCTACCACCTTTTAGATATATCTTAGTAAAAAATGAACAGCCATGATAGTTTTTCTGAAACGGTAGCTTAACACATTATTTTTGGACGAAAACATGCAAATTTGAACAAAAATCGCTAAAAACTGGAATATTTTTTAAAATATTATTATCATTGCAATATTAGGGAGGTGAAGCTTCTGAAAGTTGTCTGTTATATTCATATAAATTAAAATAATATTTGAAATAAACAAAATGTGTTCAGCTTGCCAGTTTGGGGGGAAATCAATAAAAAAAGCATATAAATATAAATCTTGAAACTTTGGGCAGAAATAAACACAAAATGAATTAAAGTCGCTGATTTTTGGAATAGTTATGAAATTTTAAATTATGATTAAAATATAGCGAAACAGAAGTCGTTATAGTATTTCTTTAAATGTAAAGGTGTCATGAGCTACTGAAGAGACAGTCCTAAAGGATCAGAGATTTGAAAATGCCATTACTTTTGGCCCAGCATATCGAAATTTAAACCAAAACCGCCGAAAACTGGACTATTTAACATCCAATTTTATTGCAGTATAAGGGAGTTGAATGTTCTTTAAACATTCTATAATGTTCTTTAAACATTCTATTATATTAATATACATAGGAAATATGTTTGGAATAAACACAGTTTATATATCTTGACATTTTTGGAGAAAATCTACAAAAATAAAGCATAAAATAAAAGATTTTTGGATATTTATTTATAACAAAACAAAGTATTTTTCAAAAATGTAAATAAAGATGTATTAAGGTACAGACAAAAAGTTCAGAAGTAACTTTGAAACTACAAACAAAATTTACGAAAATTTGAATATTTATTAAAAAATAAATTCTTTTGAAATGAAAGGGAGCTGAAGGTCTTTAAACTTGTCTTATTATGTTCGTTTATATGGGGAATAAAATAGGCAAACACAAAAAAATAAATTAAAAAAGAGAATTGCATGAATATCGTGTATTTCTAATCAATAAACTGAAGACATTTTTAACGATTTTGATAATTAAACTCAGACTCACAAATTACATACGTAAATACCATTATTGTATTTCTTTTATTAAACTATTGCAAAAATATATATGCCAATTAACAGAACCGAGAGAAGAGAATCTGGTATACATGCTACAACTAACTCCCCTGCATTCACACCGTGTTACAATGCAGTGAAGTCTATGCGTTCTGCAAGTACAGTGTAAAGTAAGTTTCGCAAGCTACTTTGATAACATTCCGAAGTTATAAAGGAACATATAGGTCATCTGTTATAACAGGCCTTATAGCAAAGTCAAAGGTGTACCATCCCTATTCTAACGGTATGCAAGACTTTCCGAGGTCCTTGTTTTCACGTGGTGGTATGCATGCAAATGTTGTATTGCTACTGCTGCATATGTATGTGGAATACTGCTCATCAAGAGCTGACAGTTGGATCCACAACGCTATAGGATGGACATACAACAAGCTGTTGTAATGAGACACTGGATTATTATTAACTGATATCCAGTCGATAATTATTCCAGGGTCTCATTACAACGGCTTGTTGTATGTCCATCCTACTGCGTTGCGGATTGGATTGGAAAATCTCACCATCAGTTTTTAATATAGACGCCCATTTTGACAACCTGCTGTTTAACATAATATTTAACTACCGTCTTTCAAAACATGCCTTTCAGGATGCTTTGTCCTATTGCCTTAGCGGTATCTAGATTAGACGTTTCTTTCAGCAGTCATATACTCAAACTACTTTGTAAATCAGTTGTTTTCGTTTAAGAACGATTTCCTCTTCCCAAGAACTGAAGCAAAGACTGCTGTGCTAGTCTTTCAAACCTCTTTGCAAAATTGACTATTTATCTACCCTGTGTTAACTTGCATCACGTATAACACCCATTAACTGCTGTATGTTTAAGGAATATTGATCTGCCATCTTTATATAAAAACAAGCTCCAAAATGGGTGGGGTATGGTCAAGTGAAATTTTCAACCAAATGCATTATTTAGGCATGAGTAATGTCAACCATAATGTACATAACAGTAATTCATAATATCAGACAGAATACGTATATGGCTGAAATTGAGCCCTTTTTGTTCGAAAAGTATGACGCTTTTTTTTTAATGTCAAATAAATTGTTCCATTTATCCAGCGAGAGCAGACGAGACATCATTTCTAAATAAAATAAGTCATGTTATCACATCATCCAAATTTCAAAGTACACCATTGTAAAAAGGCAAATATATTCTTTCAATGACATGTGGTTTCGCAATAATCTCAATGTCATAGTACTGTATGATGACATTGACGGACTTTCTCTGTAAAAATGGTATTACCGGCAACTGTATTTGTGGATGTGTTAAACAGAACTGAGTGACTAGTTTGCAAAGAAACATTGCCAAACAAAACCAATTGATCATTAGCATGTCTTTATTCGAACAAAAATGGTCCAAACCAAATAACAAATCTAATAAACTGTTCATCCGAACGTTTCACCATATCACATGTTTCGGTTTACAATGTAAGTGCAGGCTTTTCATGTGTATTATTTGTGCATTGAAGGCACATGGGTTATAAAGAATATTTTCTTTTTTTAACTGAGTACTTTTACAATTATGCTATACATATTTTCAGTGTGAATTTGAATTTAACAATAGTATATAATTCAATGATGGAATCAAGGGCTGATAATCACATAGGCTGCATATGTTAAACAATAACTAGAAGAGTGTCTCACGGAACACTTTTGTAGGCGTCATGTGCTTATTTAACGTTATAACTTTGCCGAAATTAAAGACAAAGTTATTAGACATGTGTAACGACTTTCCTTGGGGTGAGATGAAGATATTTATGAAGTTTCATGAACATAGATGAAATATTTGTTATGATCAAGTTCAGGTTGCAGGTTAAAGCGTGACGGACAGACGGACAGACGGACGAATGAAGACAGACTACGGACAAAGCGATCCCTACCTGTCTGCCATGCTACGAAGGTGACACAAAGACAAATACAATGAAACTTTGAATTGTAACATTTTTGTGGATTTTTTTTTTAATGTTAGCTCAATCTTTTTAATTAAAACTTAAAAGTGTACTTCATTATCTCCCTTTATAGCAACGCACCTTTATTACAGAGAGGTCAAACGTTTATATTATTTCGTATTGTTTCGTAATATATAGAATCTAAAAATTATCTTTACCTTCTTTCGATAGAATATGCGTTTACTGATTAAAATGGTTAAATGTTTGCTTCCATATGTTTTATGCGTTTTTAAGGGTTGAACTATTGAACTGTTATATGTTTACATGACTTACGTAACCATTTTGAATGCAATTAAATACACACAAAACATATTTGGTGGAGTTAATCCATGCAATATATCCATTTTATATAAATTTAGAACATTTTCTTAAAAATTACCTCCCTTTATAAAACAATAGTTTCACACACTTAAACTACCGAACTAAAAATACTATCCGGCTTAAAAGAAGCGTAAGACATTGAACTTTCCGAAAATGCATATTAGAATTTGCCAGCTCGAGTGGTACCAATATGTCAAAATGTGGGTAGCAGCCCACGGCCTAATTAAGGCTTGGCATATTTTTTTTTTAGAAACTATGATTGTATAGTCTGCGTATAAAAGAAATAAGACTACAGCGTGGCTATATCAATTCCATTAAACCTTTAAGGCAAACATGACATTCCATATCATTAAGATTATCGAAAATAAAAAAGAGACAAGTTTTCACCTTAAATACGCCAAAGTGACTTTCAAAAGCATCACTAAATGGCGTCTACTCTTCAAAATAATTTAAGGACCACAAAACAGAACAGTTATAAGTACTTAATCTTTAATTTTCTGAAAAAGTTGATACATTTGTATGACCTGAATCAGTAGTGTTATTTGTACTGGTCCTTCCGGACCAACGAGCTGCAAGTTGCTGCTTACATTACCTCTCATGAACAGACTCAATCAAACCGAGTCTGCTGCTTTATTCTCTTAATTGTGTTCGTTGCTCCCAAAGGATCACCTTTATCAGTCTTTAATAACAATCTTAAACAATACAACTAAATTTGAAAAAGTGCGAAAAGGATACAACTAAATTTGAAAAAGTGCGAAAAGGCAGTAAATCGTTCAATAACAGTACTTTAAGAACTGAAAAATCAGCATATGGTCATTGGGTTATTTGAGGAGAATATTGACTTAAGCCTTTGATTGAACATGGTTGTACGCTGATCGAATAAAATGTAACATGTTCCATTTAACTTCAACCAGATTTTTATCACGTACTGTATAATCAAAGGCCTTTGTAAAGTCCACAAAAGCACAAAATAATTCCAGATCTTAGTTTAAAATAAGAGAGCCAAAATGACCCTAAATTTCTCAACTTATGATCTTCGTAAAGATGGGAACATTGTTAAACAAGCATACAGTTTCATATCAGAATTAGATCACGAAGTCGATGGCATTTTAAGTACTTGCATGTATGGTTATAGGGTGTGGATCTAAACGGTTTCCAACTTAAGCCGGGCCCAGTAGTTATGTCCCCCTGATACTGGTAGACCACAAGGTCAATGCTAGTTGGATGATTGTATCCGTCTGTTCGTGCCGAGTAAGTGTATATATGGTTATAGTGTGCGGATCTCAACGGTTTCCTAGATATGAACTTATGACCCATGGTCTATTTCCCTAGGGCTCGTGGTGGACGGTAGTTGGGTGGTTATTTCCATCTATTCATGTCCAGTAAGTGTATACATGGTTAAGGGAAATCTCTATAATTTCCCAGTCCAGGGAGTAAAGCCAATTATTATGTACCCAGGGGTGGGGATAGACCCCGGGCCGATGCTGGTTGAATTGCTCTATCAGTTCACCGCCTGCATATTTTTCTAGTTTAGTAAGCAGTGACATGACCTTGACCCAGTGACCTGAAATCCAATCCAAAGCTTCCTTTCCATATAAGCTAACAACACAGCAAGTTTCGTAGCAAGATCTTATTCTTAACAAAAGTTATTTAGTGGAAATATTATTTTCTAATTTTATTAACACGGACATTGACCTTGAACACAGTGACCTCAAATGCAATCCTTTCTGCTTCCTTTCTGTTAAAACTACATACACAGCAAGTTTCGTCGCACTAACAAGTTATTGAGCGGAAACCAATTTTTTTCTATTTTAGTAACATCAACATCTGGCCCTAAGGACTAGGCCAATTCTTTTACCTCGGGGACTTCATTTGAACAAACTTGATCGTACATGGGTTGACGATCATTAATAAAGACGAAATGTCTAAATAGTTTAAGCGGTTCTCGAGAAGAAGATTTTGTAAGGTTTCGAGCTTTTATGGTAACAGCGGCAATCTTGGATTTACCAGCGACTATATTGCCTCATTTCTTTAAGATTACACTCCCCACATCCCCCCCCCCCCACACCCACCCACACCCACAGTCACCACCACCCCCACTACTCTCGAAACAAGCTTAAAATGCAATTGGATTTAACAACTTGAAAGCTATTTATCTCAGAATCATCTTTTTAAGGTTTAGTTTAAAATCATTCGAGCGATTTATGCGTAGAAGTTGATATAAACATCGAACAGGAGAAGTAGCATTCAAGGACGACAGTCAATCACAAACACACACAGAAACAAAGAAAAACTTTAAAGATGAATAAAAAAAGCAAAATAAGACTTCACAAACACAAACGGATTGACAAATAGGGCTACCGCCTCGGAACGGTCAGTGGCTAAAAACGTCGCTGAGCGTTTATACCAGGTTCTAGGGTGCACCAAACCTCACTCGTACCCTATTGTCATCCCAATAAACGGGATATCTCCACCTGGTTATAATCTCTAACAAACAAGGCAGCACTATTCGGCAATACGAAAGCCTAGAAATCCACAAAATAAGTACTCAATGACTTGGCGAAGCCAGAGCAACAAGAAAAGAAACCGTTAAGGGGGTACGACAAAACAAGCTTAAATACAAACATCAAACGTTACCATCCTATAGGGTTTAGGTAGCTGTCATCATAGGGTCCACAATCTGTCCGGTCACCGCACAATCAAAAGCAAAGTGGCGAACAGTGATTGCCCAAACCACTAAACATGCAATACGTTGCAAAATGATAGGGTCATAAGCTATTTGGATAATCTGTTAACACGTTTAATAAAGATTGTATGAACGTGATTATGACCAAGGATCTTATGAAGTTTGTAAATCACATTACCATAGAAGTCAGGATTTGACAGTCCTTGTCGCAAAATAGTTCTTAAACTACTTTTATATTTTAAAAGTAGATCAGGGTTGGTTTATTCTCTTGTTGCTCTGGCTTCTGCCAAGTCATTGAGTACCTTCATTGTGGCTTTCTAGGCTATTGTTTTTTTGTATTACATTTACACGAGCATATTTGTGTTTTACTTATATTGCCTATTGATGCTGCCTTGTTAGTTAGAGATTAGATCATGGCGGGGATTTCTTTATTTACACTGTCCTGTTTTAATGGGATGACAGTAGGGTATGTGACCGGTTTAAACCCACAGTGGCCTACTTTGCCACTGACCGTTCCAAGGCGGTAGCGCTATTGTCAACCCTTTTGTTTTTGTGATGTCATTTGCATTTATTATTACTTTTGCTATCTTGTTTGCCTGTTTGCGTTTTGTTTCTGTGTTTTGTGGTTGATCATCCTTGAATGCTACTTTCCCTGTCCGATCTTTTTATATTTCTTTACGATAATAATATGTTGCAAAGGTTTTTCGAAGTTTATGGAACGGTAGTCCTGCTGGAGTAGATTTTTAGTTATACAAATATTTCGAATATTAAAGTAACACGACTACAAGCTCTAGAGAACGAATAAGTTGAGAAATACAGACTCCATAAAAAGTAGGTCGGAGATCATCTAAATGGGGGATAATTAGCATTATCAAAATTAAACTCATCTCTCTTGTCATAGATTTTACTAATTATTTCGCCATGTTCGATAGAGAGATGTATCAGAAATGTTAGCTTGTTGAGTTGAAGTCCCTTAGGATAGATATTATTAACACTAGTAGAAAAGAAAGGATTGTCAATGTTCAATATGTCATCCAAATACCAAGAGGCCGCCACACTGCACTAAACGAACGCTAGTGTGAATGTTAATAAATAAGGTGATGCGGCAAGGTTGTATAAACAGTGTAAAGAGATCATAAGTAATTATAGATGAAACTTGACGTTTATTGCACATTTTATCAAGAGCGTCTCTGAATGTTTTATAGACCATAACACATTAATCCCAGAGTTTTCATAAGTTTTAGCACAATATTTTTTAACGTGATCTTTAACGGCAGCAAGACAAGAAGTTAAAGGTTTGGAGATGTTTGTGGCCGTGCAGGCGCTAGAATTCGAAATAAAGCGGGCCTTGAGATATTTATGTAATTTTATATATATAGAAGTCCCCCATTACATATATAGCAGTCCCCTTTTATATATATAGAATTCCCCTATTATATATATAGAAGTCCCCTATTATATATATAGAAGTCCCCTATTACATATATAGAAGTCCCCTATTATATATATAGAAGTCCCCTATTACATATAGAAGTCCCCTATTATATATATAGAAGTCCCCTATTTACATATATAGAAGTCCCCTATTATATATATAGAAGTCCTCCTATTATATATATATAGAAGTCCCCTATTATATATATAGAAGTCCCTATTATATGTATAGAAGTCCCCTATTACATATATAGAAGTCCCCTATTATATATATAGAAGTCCCCTATTACATATATAGAAGTCCCCTATTATATATATAGAAGTCTCCTATTATATATGTAGAAGTCCCCTATTATATATATAGAAGTCCCTATATATTTATAGAAGTCCCCTATTATATATATAGAAGTCCCCTATTATAATATATAGAAGTCCCCTATTATATATATAGAAGTCCCCTATTATAATATATAGAAGTCCCCTATATACTATATAGAAGTCCCCTATTATATATAGAAGTCACCTATTCAATATATAGAAGTCCCCTATACTATAACTAGAATCCCTATATAAATATAGAAGTCCCTATAACTAATAGAAGTCCCAATACTAATAGACGTCCCTATTAACTATATAGAAGTCCCTACTACAACAACTACTAACTCTAATAATCATAATAGACGTCCCTATAACAAAACTCAAACTACTAACTAAAAACAAACTCATAACTAACACTACATACAACTCTAATATAAAACAACTACCTACCACTAACAAAACAACTCCTAAACAACACTCCTACACAAACCAACACTACTACACTAACATACACAACTACACTAACAAAACAAACACTCTAACAAACAAACACACTACTAAACTACAACAACAATCACTACAACAAAACACAAACTCACTCTACAACAACACAACACTCCTACAACAAACACAACACTACCAAACAACACAACACTCCCTAACAACACACATCCAACACAAACACACTCCTAAACAAAACAACTACTCCTAACAAAACACAACTCCTACACAAACAAACACTCCTACACAAACACAAACACTCCTACACAACAACACACTCCTAACAAACACAACTCTAACAACCACACACTCCTACAACAACAACACTACAAAAACAACACACAATCCAATCATAATAAACCTTACACCCCTACACTTAACAAACCCTTCTCTCTCTTTTCCTTCACCACTTCCATTTCCATACACACACAACATCACTCAACAATTAAAAAACTACATTCTTCACTCCTCACCTTTCTTTAAACTACACTCTTCTCTTACCTTACCCTATAAATCCTCCCCCTCCTTCCACTATTCCCTTCTTCAACCCTTTTCATTAACCCCACCTCTCTACCTCAACCTCTCCTAACAACCAAACACTCCTAACAACACAACACTCTACAACACAACACACTAACACAACAACACTATCAAACAACACACTCAACAACACAACACACTCAACACTAACAACACAACACACTCCTACACAACAACCAAACACATCCAAACAACAACACACTCCAACAAAACAACACAACACTCCTACAACACACAACCTCCACAACAACAACACACTCCTACAAACACACAACACTCCTACAACCACAACACTCCTACACAACAACACCACTCACTAACACAACAAACACTCCTAACCAACAACACACTCCTACCCAAAACAAACTCCTACACAAACACAACACATCCTAACACAACACACAACTACTCAACACAACACAACAACATCACTAACCAAACAACATAACACTAATAATAATATCTCACATCTCTAACACACTACACACTTTTCAAAACAACACACACTTTTCAAACAACACTAATCAACAACACACACTTCTAATCACA